>JAGXEW010000573.1:0-79992 GCA_030684275.1 Acipenser oxyrinchus oxyrinchus
ACATTCATTATTCATATGTACCCATAGTCTCCTGTGCTCGACTCTTTATCCATGCTGTAGTCTTCACTTCATACACTCTATGCCTCCTGCTTTTTTGCCTTAACAAATTAAAAATATTCTTGGCATGAAAAAATACCCTCTTTAAAAATTAATAAACAAAGAATTCAACTCAATTTAACCTTTTGGGAGAGTGGGATGGCAAAATGTGGAGAAAACATTTTGAAGCTAAAAACCCGTCCCTAAGCATGCAATTTTAAGGTAATGTCTTCAGCACTGAAGAAAGCACTGCTTTTAATTAGTTAAATATAAATGTCATACATTTGCTAAACGGGAGATTGGTTTTTACTGAGAAATAAAGATCGGTCTAGCAAGTAACACATTAATTTCCCCGGATAGACAGCACATGAAATATGAGATTTTAGACCAAAGTGTCCTTTTCCTATTGAAACACCCAAACTAGTTTAATTATAATGATCCTCTGTCAAAGCCAGTAATAAATCTAAAGAAGATTTCCCCTGGCTTTTCATGTAAATTGCATTATTACCTGGAATATTGTAAACTAACACAATTACTAACCCTGGAAATGCTCAGCTATCTGATTAATTGCACATTGGTACTTGTACTGATAGAAGCATGTGGAAGTTGATTTAATAGCTTGAAGAAGCTGATGCTTAAACTCATACATTTAGTACAAATGGGATCACAATTAATACGATTATTATATCAAGATACATTCATATTAAGAGTGGTAAAAGTTGAAATAGTCTTTTAGAATCTCAGTATATGAAACACAGTAATGTTGTCTAGCTTTTGTATTAACAACATCTGCACATTTAAATAAAGCCCTTAAATTGTTTTAATATTCATTAAAGCGTATTTTTTTAAGAAAGCATAATTAAATAGCTCAATGCGGCTACCATTTGCAATGTTTTGCCTTGAGGGTCTTCTTCATGCAAATATGAATATAGAGACAGTACACAGGTATTTGAAATCCCATCAGGATATATTTTCTTCAGTCTGGTTGCATAAAACCACTTCTGTCAGCCACAAGCACTACATAGAGTTTAACTATGCAGGCATATTGTGGATAACAAAACAGTATAACGTCTTTGTGTGTGTGTGTGTGTGTGTGTGTGTGTGCGTGCATATCAAATGTCATAAGCTTGGCAGACCCATGTATCTACTGTAGTAAGCTGTGAACATTGAATGCATTGGTCCTTGCAGCCAGTGAGTTTCGCTACATTCCATGTGGCCAGTTACTTTAGTAAGAGCACCCCATTTAGTAAGAGCACACCATTTAGTAAGAGCACCCTATTTAGTCTTCTCCTCCAGCTAGCGAGCAGTTCCCATCTTCCATGCCTTACACTTGAGCTCTGTTCCGCTTGGGTGTCCAGTGGGTTGTCCTGAACCTCTGCAAGCTAGTGTTTTTCTTGGCTGCTCTCTAAATATAAGTCCCCACTGTGAGGTATTTTTAATAAGCCCATTGCTCAATCACTTTGTTTTTGATTATTGGAAATCCATCCTACCAGTACCTGCTTGTTGAATAACAGGAGAGAGCTGTTTAAATGCCCACGGATTTTGAGGACAATACAACACTTTACTTCCTGTTACACACACACATACACAAAACGTCCCTCTACTGTTACAGAGGCAAAAAGATGGCTATTCATTATTAAAAAGCAGTACGATGCAATCACTGTGACAGTGCTACATAGTTAAAAACATATGAACAGATTTTCAAAGGCAACTTCAACAGCTTAGTGCCAAACAAAATGCTTAACTGCAACACCTTATCCACTATCTTCTAAAGGTGTTGATACTGTTGGACCGCACTGCACACCATCTCAAGCATGCATCAACAGCTGAGCTTTTCTTGTTCCCTGCAGGCAATGAAGCAAATTTCAAAGCCCACCAACTGCCGTCTCCTTATGCAATATTAATGAATGATTCATGTTACAAACTGGTTGAGTCAAACTGGTTCCCCCAGGGTTGTGGAGACATTGGGCCAAGTCATTTCCATACATGGTTTGTATGTCATTAGCAATATTGCTCGCTTAGAAAAGCCTGATGTGAACAGATAGAGCTTCTGACACTGCAAGCTTGAGCTCCGTCTGTGCTAAATTCAAATTAGCCTTCACACCTCATAAACTCCTCGCGTGCCAACAGATCTTTTACGGTACATCAGACAGAGCTGGAGATCGCATATCTTTGCTGAACATGTTTACCTGTTAATTCTCACATTAAATTGGTTAAAATGTTCTTAAACAGCATATAAAGCTGAGGCTGTGCAAGGCAGCTTCATACATGCCGAATGTGCATGAGAAGTCAATGTAATCAGCAAACCAGTCAATGTAAATCAAGATTCAGAAGCACACTTGGAAAATGTTTGAATTAAAAAAAAAGTTGAATTAAATGTCATTTAATTTGTGAAAAATGTTAATGCTACAGTATATGTTTCAATATATTACTATTGCATCTGCTGGCATTTGTTTTTATCCTGGTTTCAAACAGTATGCTTTTATTAAGACCAGTCTTTTACTGTGGTGTAAACCCCTGGGAAAATTCTTGATCTACATGTATGTAAAAATGTCTACAATGAACAGGTACAGTACTAGTGAATTACCAGCCAAAGAACAACTCTCACACACACACAAAATGTCTATCAAGCATAATACAGGCAGTGGATAGAACATGTGAAATTGGCCGTATACACCAAAACAGCACCTGTGTGTATTTCGCACATACTTGAATGCTCATCGCCATATGTTTCTAAACTAGAGCTATTATTAGGCTTATGATAAAAAAAAAAATCCAATGAGGTAATTAAGGTTCCCGGTGCTTGAGCACGCTGATCAGATATAACAGGTGCTTGTTTTGGGTCTGTGATACACCCTATTCACACTACTCAAATAATGCATGCTCAATTTGCGTTGTTTTTCATTCAAATCATTCACAATTGAAATGGTCACGAAATCGTCTTTGCCATCTTAGGAAGCGTGCTTTACAAGTCTTTAAATGTGGTGTGTTCAAAAATGTTGTTGGTGTGATAGAAAAAACATTTCTGGACTTTGTTCCATTCAAATCCTCAATTAGTTAATTGACCTCTGCAGGGGCAACAGAAACTAAAACTGCATGCAGAGGAGTTCAAAATTCTTCACAAAAAAAATAGGCTTTCTTGAAAATGCAAAACCTAAAGCCTAAAATATAAAGCAATGTTAACAAATGAAATACCAATAAGAAAACCAAGCAGACAAATCTCTTCATCAGGGTCACTGACGAAGGCATGAACTGAAATGTCTGCTTGACATGGTTTCTTTAGAATTGACGATAGAGCATTTGAAGTTATGAATGAGAAATCGCAGCAGAAATAAAAGCATGGTCTTCAGTCTTCGTTAAAGATGTCCACATGCAATGCGCAAGGGTAGCTACAATGGTATGAACAAGTGGCAGACTCAAACCACAAGGTACCATTTGTGCGTTTTGATGTCCTTGTGATCGATAATAGAATATTACCACCAGTGTTTTTTTGACGACTACTAATAGTATTTTTCAGACTTTTCTGTGTGTCATCTGAATAAACATCAGTTGGGCAGGCTGATGGAGGAGTTTAAAGTGCATGCTGTCCTGTACCTGATCTGGATCTGTTATGTACAGGTACACAGTAATCCTGACAATACAGATTGCATTCACCAATTGATGCATGGCCGGTATGCATCTGTTACCATATTAAGGGATGACTGCTGCCACATAACCTTGGCCTGTGCAATCAAGGGCCTATGACCGACGGGATATTTCTCCAGACCACTGGACCCCAGCATATAACTCAACACGAATCTCCTTGAGACTTAGGAAGTTGACTGGTTCCTGAATCCACATTAATGATGCTAAGTCCATATTATTAAAGACACGCAGACTTAAACAAACCCAGTATAACACTGTGTCGATAGGAAAAAGTTACACCTTATATATTATTTTTTTCAGTGATTACTTCATTTTGATACAGTGTAACAAAACAGTTAAACTGCAAAATGTTAACAACTGTAAGAAGCTGTATGTTATCTCTCGGTTAATGTTCTATCATTCCTTCAAGGCCCTATAAAGACAAAGTATATATTATATGTACTTTATCTTACTTTTACACACTCATGTTACCTTATTCTTGCCTCAAGATTTTCCTTAGGGATTAATTGATAGTGAAAGGTAATAAAATCGTCCTATTATGATGAAACTCTACTCTTAGCTTAATTATTCATGCATGCAGTATGACTGACAGCTTTGGGGTTCCGTGCTCAGTCAAAATGATATAATCTCCTGAGTGGCAGGGTTAATATTTCTCACCATTGTCCCCACTGTTCTTGTAATGATTCATGTTGACAATTTGCTATTAATAGTAATGGGCACAGTCTCGGTTTCTGGAAAGGGCCAGCACTGTGCAAGTGGCCCTTCGGTGTCTTTCTTGGATCAGGATTTAAAAGTTCACTTCATGAAATCAATTCATAATGAAAAGTATAGCGGTAATGGATTTAAATGACATTATTAAACACATTTTCAATACCTTTGGGAATAAATTGTTAACTATATAGTGCAGCCCATTACAGAGTTTTCAAGGAAATGAACATGACACTTGCATCATGATGTGCAAGAGCATAGGGAACTCAGAACAAAATCATTCTGACATAATTTACCACCGGCAGGAACAATCTTAAACGTCTTTAATGTTTCATGTATCTGTAACTTTATTTATTTACTGCTTATATGGAAAACAGACTTTTCTTACCAAGTTGAAAGACACCATCGATCAAAAGGGATGTGAAGTTGCATTGCCGCGATCACTTTGCTACACAACATCGGAGCAAAGTGGTTGAGTGATTCTAAAACCACCCGAACGAATGAAAGTGGATTTGTCATTTTTATTTTAAGGCTTTAAATTAGAATCAATGTCTGTACATCACCCACTTTGAATAGAATAGATGGAATACCACTGAAGAAATTACTATACGAGTCAATACAAACGAGGATATAAAACCCACTGACTTGGTTTATCTTGACAAACTAAATGAGCATGTGAAAACACTGTAACATTGCAAACTGACACCCAGCTTTTGTATAGGGGCCAAACTAACCCTCAGACATAGGCTATAGGATATGAAAACATTTTCTACACTTATGTGTTTATAAGTTTTCTTGTCTAGCTTATAACTTGTGAGAGCCATGTTGTGCAATTTAATTGATTCCAAAAAATGGTAGATACTATACCGCCATTGTTTAAACCATATAAAAATCATCCCAAGAAGAATAGCTTTTTACAGACAGAAATTCATCTCTACTCCCATTAAACAGCATTATGTTGTTCAGCCTTTGAATACTGAACGTTAAAACATGCTATATTGTATTAATATAGAAAAAAAACTAGAAAAAACTAGAAAAAAGGTCTGAATTGTATCTGTGTGTCATTCAATCACCTTTAAGAATGCAAAAGGGCAGTCTTAAACCAACAAGCTACTTTATTGTACCTAATATCCCAGAATATACTGGTGAATCTTATTCATTCAGGTCACAACCCCATCTCTGTGTGGGCCTGTTGTGAAAGCCTGTGGAAGGGATTTTAGATCTCTGCAGGCCTTGTACTGCCTGCCTGTAGCTATATGCTTCCCTCTATGTTCTCACATGCACACATATCAATAAATAAATAGATACACACATACACACATAAATAAATAAATATTATTTGGTTGGTATGAAGTATTATGTTAGCTGTATTGATTATATGTCAGTAGAAGGAAAACATAAAAAAAACAGCCAGAGACGACAGAAGCTTACAATAATTTCTCTACACACCACAAGGAGAACATTGAGAAACCCATAAACCACTATGTTTAATCCAGTGGAAGAATATAACATGCATCAACAACACAATGCAGACGCCACATCTTCAATCATACAATGATATTAATAACTGGTCATTGGCTCAGCTTTTTGTCTTTCCTGTCAGCAATCTCACATAATTCCCCATGTATTAAAAGCTAATGTGTGGTATATCTATGTATGGTGTCTCTTCCTGAGATGCCATCTCTTGCAGTTTGGGTGAAAGGTTCTAAGACCTCAAAGCGTGCAAAATGACTTCTTATGAATCACAAAAACAAAGTATGCTCTCACTACTATTATACTAAATAAATAAATAAATAAATAAAGGGTTTTTTAAACTTTAAAATGATGCCATATAAACTATGCACAGGATGACATTTATACACAGAAGAAGATGTACAGGGATTTGTACAAATCCTTCCTAGCTGATTCCTCATACATGCATTATAATAGGTATTTTTTGCCCTAATGTTAGTTTCTTTTAATGTACATTTACAACTGTGTAAGTAATACATACATGCAGTCAGCTACTAGTAATCTGAAAACACACAACTGCACTTTGACATCTGTTCTGGTTGATTTAAAAACAAGCCATTTCACTTTCCACTTCATAGACTTAAGCCCTCTTCACAATGGACGCGTGGTGAGCAAATTTCCTTTGCTCAAGGAGCCACTCCAAACAGAAAAAATAATGAACTCCTTGTCCATTGCTGTTGAAAGACACACGCTTCTTGTTCCCGAGTGGTCAGTTCCAAAGTGACTGGACAAGCAATCCATTTCCAAATGCACTCGCGTTTTTCAAGCTGTAGCTGGTGTGACTGTTCCTTTTGATGTCAATTATTCCATGACTCTTCGCTTGCAGCATGTCCATTGTGAGGAGGGTGTGCACGAGCAACTTATTATAATCAACAAGTGTCCTTAATGAGAAATACAAGCTATTTTAAATGGGCTTGTTATTGTAAATGTATTTCAAAACCGTCCTGTAATGGTGAAGAAGGTTAACCCAGTGCTCTTAAAAAACACAAAAAAGTTTACTAGAAAATGATTTTCTTTATTTAAAACTTTGAAACCATATTACCCATACAGCAAACTGTACAACTGAATTCCTCACAGTGTGTTAAAAAGAAAATATCCAGTATTTGTTTAACTTTTGATTAGTCTGAGAGTGGTAAGCAAATACACAAACAGTTGCTAGGAAAGCAAAATTGTTACAAAACATTACAAAAACTATATTCATAGAAATTCTGCATGTCCACAAATAAAACCCTGATTGGCACAAAGTCCATTAACTTGTTTTGATTTATTTTTTTATTTGTATTTATTAACATAATATATAGAACAATGGCTCCCTACAATGCTTTGAGGCTGTAATTGTTAATACCAGATCAAACCAAGGGTTATGGAAGAATTATATATATAGAGAAAGTGAGTTTTCTATCACTTTATTTTCAAACCGATATTGTACATAGGTTGCTACAGGCCACACATTTCTGTTTTGTAAACATTCTTAATTTTAAAAGCCAGAACAATTCAATCTTTTGTTTAAAAACCAAATGTGTTGGGATTTTTGCTTCATCATTATTATTATTTATTATTATTATTATTATTTTAATTACCCACCCATTCATTTTATGCTCAGTCTGCTAAAATATTTGTAGTCCTTGGGAAAACAAATACAAAACCACAATTCGATTCGAAAAGAACACCAATCATTGAAACTAAAAAAACAACATTTTAAAACTACTTACAAGCTCCGAAGTTAACTATCTGTTCTGTGTAATTATTGCCAATTATTGGTTGTATTAAAGCTGATTATCAGAGGAAAAAACAAAATTACCTTGCCATTTTCTATTAGCCGTGATTTTTTCTACCAAAACAAACTGTTTAAACTGTACACACAACTTAAAGCAGAGGGAATAATAATACTATTATCTGCATCAGGCCATTGATATTGCATGATTCCAGACACATGAACTGAAGATGAAAAATGCATATATATATATATATATATATATATATATATATATATATATATATATATATATATATATATATATATATATATAAACAATTGAAAACAATATTTATATAAGCTACTGTAATGATATTCACAAATTTCATTTGATACTGAAATAAACTGCCGTCAAGAAAGCTAAGGGGTGTCAGAAAAAGAAATCCTGTGAGGGTTCGCCCCAATTAATGAAACTCACCTGTGCTCATTAAAAGCCCAATTCACTTTTCATCCTAAATTACTAGTCTTAATGGACATCACTTCTTTTTTAAACCAGTGTGATGCATTCTGACAATGCAACTATCAGGGTAACACAATACAATAAGCACGTTTTATTATTTAACGGGAACATTAAGCTAAACAGTTCATTTAGAACAAAAACAAGGTTTCTATTTATCCTTTCCCTAGCTTCTGCAATTCCTCTAAACTCAATTAGGTAAAGCCAGTTGGTACTGGGTACTCTCACATACTTATTTACCAGTTGCATTAAGCAATTGTAAATCCTCATTACAATTTTGCAAAATCCAAATGGCAGCTTTATGGGTGAAAATTGTGTGCAGCTGTTTAAGCAGGGCAAAACATGTAATTCAAATTAAGGTATTTATAAATTGAAATGGCTCTGTATATGTGGGGAAAAACATGCATTATTATATTGCTTACTCATTATTATTTACTTAGCTGATTTGGCACGTGTAATATTGGGACATTGGTTTCTGTTGTTTGTTCTTGGCTTTAGCTACTAGTTTAATTGACAATAAGCTTGGGTGTCACTATTAATATCAATAATTTCTAATGGAACTACTGGACACAGATGGGATTCAGTTGTAAAATGATCATTTGGGAGCTTCAATTACACTTTAAACATCTATAGAAGGGATTTCTTCTGAATCCTGAATGCCACTGAGATGGGTGAATTGAAAGTGCAGTAAAAATACAGTTACAGTAAAAGAAAAATAAGTATTTGTATCTGTTTGAAGCTAAACCTCATAGAGGAGTGCTGCCTTCAAAACAATCTTGTCTTATAATACAGCATTAATCATAAACCTTTAGCATCTGACATTTGCAATTGTCATACTCTACAAATTGCTGCTTACCTATATCTAGGCACAGATATGACACATTAACATCATCATTTAGGACAAATAAATGACTTGCGTGAGTCTGGTAGCTGCAGTACAGTAGGTGCCACTCTAAGCCATGCATAGTGAAGGGATAAGGGACCACAATGCTAATGACATGTACAAATAAAAATGTGACCCACCCATAAGGCAAAATCTCAAACAGGTTTACTCCAAACATACCAAACAGAGAAGAACAGGACAAGTTTTGTTTTTTTTGCTGTAGAATGCGTAAATGCACTGGGATTTGTACTTACAGAACTAGCAAGAGACTAACAGGTCATATTTTCTGTTCTCCTTGATTGTCATCACCCTTCTTTCAATACCTTTATCACATCTAGCAAAGGAACTTGTGGAGGGAACTGCTATTTCAGGTTTCATTAAGAATCTCAGTTGCCCAAACCTAATTAATTACTCCTAAAAAGAAACCAGACCCTTTACCACACTCTAATTCTGAGAAAAAAAATGAAACAGTAACAAATCTGTGCACATATGTTTTGAGTTTTTGCTCCCAGTGCTCAGATATGCAATATTGGACTATTTTACCTAAGGAAAGGAGTCCAAGAATAGTGCTTTGCAATAGCTTGTGAATAAGCTGTATACAGGGATGATATGAACTATTTACTAGGCTTGTAGACACCCAGATTCATGGACACCCAGAACTGCTTTGAGCATCATAGGTGGAGGAAGGGAACACATCTAATCAAGTAGCATTTGATTTTCAACTAGTCGTGAAACAGTATATAATCATCCTGAACTTTATACTGCAACTGACATATATGTAGCAGAAAATACAACCACATTGTCTCATATAACTTTATTATTGTGGGGAAAAAATATACTTGAGAGCTGCACTATTAATTTTGCTTAATCTCCTTTACAATTAACCCTGTGTTTTAAGAGGGGTAACATATCTATCACAGAGAGCAATAGAGCAATAAGACATGAACATACCATATGCATATTTTTTTAAATCAAACCAAAACCAAATAATTATGGAGGTAAAGCATGCTTACACACACATATGAAAAAAACCGCTAGTGGTTTACAAAATGTGTTTTTCGGTTTCTGGTAATACTGATATGCTCAATAAAAGCAAGGGAATACAACATAATACTCCAAATTAAATGCGGCGCTAAATGCTAGATTAATCTTCCTCATAACACTGATTTCACTTCCAAAATGGGATATGTATTTTGACCATTAGTAAAAATAAGTACATTTTAATTAATAATGTCTACCAAAATATAATTATGTTGTTTTGACTATGCTTTTTGATAGTTTTGGATATGGAAGATTACATATTTGAACTGTTGTGAATTTCTAGAAAAATAAACTGCTATCATAAGTTATATAGCAGCTGTCAAAACAAAATCAATAAGGGATAACATTACCTTTAATATTCGCTGCAGGCTGTTTTGCTGAATCGAAAATAAATTAGCATCCAATATAAGCTATTAACTAGAGTAATTATATCACATTAGATTTACATCTCGGTAGTGTTAATAATTTGACAACCGGTATATGCCATTATGATTCAAAACATATTTAAGCAGTAATAATAATAATAATAATAATAATAATAATAATAATAATAATAATAATAATAATAATAATAATAGTTCAAATTCAAAGACTACTTCAATTTAGCAGACAGATCTTTGGTAATTGTTGAATAATCTTGTACTGAAATTCTTTCAAATCTAAACCTTTAGAAAAGAACAATTGGCAAATGTTCTGATTGATCACAAATTAAACCTTTTATTTTATTTTTGTCTGAAAAAAAATAAAAATTGACACAATGTATGAAAACATGACTTTATTTAGGAATTTCTAGTTCCTGCTAGGGCTGGAAATTATTCAGTTCCCACTGATGAACCCTTCACTAACCACTTTATGCTGCCTGTATGACTGTGTCCCTATCTGATATGTGCATTCGCTTGTCAGACCAAGGCGACTGGGGACCTAAATTGCTGTAACACTGGGAACAACAAATGTACTTCCTTCTTGTTCACTGATACATATTTTTTTTTAATTAGACTTTGTAGCTCCCAAGCAAAAGTTGTGTTTGTAGAAAGAAAAAAAAAGTTCTGGTATCATGGTCCCAGCCATGCCTCTTTTTTTATGTCCTTTGAGATCTTTCTGGGGCTAAAATCAGAGTAATCAGGTGTGTAGAACAGGAAGTCTACACAGCATTGAGGTAACAGGTCAACATGATCTGCAGAGGAACATCTTGCCAACATATAGCAGCTTCATTGTCCGTACACTTGTGATGTGCTATCTATGACTGCTCTTCTTCAATGTACACTGTTAGTCAGTAACAGAAGTTCTTTTATTGCCATGCTGAACGATTTCAAATTGCTTTGTTCCAGGTCATTCGACTGTGGAGTTCTCTACTGGCCTGCTTTCTTTCCTGTTTTTCGTGTGGTGGTATTTGTGTATTTTGCACATAAACGTATTTGTACGTAAACATCAGACTCAGATTGTTTGGACACTGATATGTAAGCCGAACCCTATTTCAAAAAATGCTGTTTCCCACACTCTGCATTCCCCCCCGGTCTTGTAAAACTGGTGCGATTATTTGACATGAATTTGTTCTGATTAAGTGCTTCGTCTCTGAAACAGCCCCAGCAGTTTTCCTCCATCCATGTTTGTGCCAACGTATCGTGATTCAAGTTTATGGAAACACGGGTGTCAGTCCTGTGTTGCAGGTCATGTTGTCTTTCCCCGGTAGCCTTCTGTCATTAAAAGTGTGCATGTTGATCACGGCATCCGTCTTCACCATAACCGGTGGCTGTGGTTTGTGCTTTACCCTCCGCTCGCACGTGAATGACAGTTTGATTTCATCAGCCATGGCACTGCAGAAGGATCTCTGCAAGAGAAAAAGACATTCAGTGGGTCACAGTTTCAATTAGGAGGGTGTCGGCAGGACATTTTATTTTGGTGGAATGTGTAAAATATGCAGTTGATGGGTTTGAAGTATAAGCAGCATAGGGGAATGCAGTACATGGTTATGTGGGTCAACAGCAGTCCAATCACATTAATGTCTACTTTTTTTTTTTTTTTGGTTATGCACACTATCAACCGTTTGCTCTTGCTCAGGAGCTTTCTGCCCAAATTGCCAGCATGTTGTGGGTCTCTAGACAGGCAGAGGAACCCTTGAACCTGACTCTGCTTCCACGCTCCATAGCATCCTGTAACACAGCCTAACTGAACAGGATCAGTGCAGCTCATTGGTCGCTCAGCAGTTCTTAATAAGAGAAAGTGACCTGCGTCCAAATCGCAGCTTTACTTTCCAGACACAATGTAACCCTTACCAATGTTGTCTATAAGCTTCTGGTTTCTACTGTGACCAGCAACGACTAATGCAGGATTCATCTCACATGCTAGATCAATTAAACAAAACAATTTGGTTTTATTATCAAATAATACGTGGGATGAGCAGGGGCTAAATTGACGGTGAGCTGAACAGAGACCATAGTGATAGAATAGCTCAAAATTGTGATGGAGTCATTAACTGATTTATTCCTTCTGAAACTATGTATGTCCTAAGGTCACAAACTTGTTTGGTATTGTGTCTACATAAACAATGGCATTAAAATGGAAATGAGTACAGAATGTAACAGTTGGGCATGCATGCGGCTGTTTTCAATGTATTTGAAAATATAGTATTCAAACTTGTGTCGGTTTATGTTTGGTCGGTTGCCCTTGGAAACAAAGGCCTGCATTTTCCATTTCCCAATATTAAGTTGTATTGAAAATAATATCCCTTGCTTTAAAGTAATCATCCCAGTCTAATATGAAAATCAAGATTAAAAGGAATTCATGAAATCGGGTTAAGAACAATTAGTGTGAATATAGGATACAGTATAAAATAAAGCCCAAAGCCTCTTTCTCAGTGTGATTTATGCAGGTAAATAAACAATAACACACAGCACGAGGAAAAAAAAGTATTTTTTATTTATCCAGTTTGAATGTACAGCAGGCTGGATAAAAGCATTTGTTATAACTGTAGTGAAAGAGAAACATAAGTGAGAATGAAATGCACAGGCAACAATGCAACAGGATTTAAAACGTCTTCACATTAAATAAGTAGTCCGTGCTGTTTACCTGCTTTCGCTCGGCTGTTTTCCGCAGTTTATACACAAACTCTCCTATTGCTACGAACACAGACAGTACCAGTCCTGCCGCCAGCACGATGAAAATGCCTCCGATGTTTTGTATCCCAAGCGCACTGGTGTCTTTAGTCTCTTCATTGGGGCAGCCGTTCCCTCTCCACCACTTCTCTTTTATCATGTGCAGCTTACCATCTTCGTGAAGCTGAAGGATCGCAATGGTGATTCTGTCCCTATATGGAGAACCTGTAATTTAAATGATTTTTTTTTTTTTTACATCAGCAACATACTATAACGTGCTCCTTATAGTCTGTAATATACAGTGCCGTACATCAAATGTATACATGTTACCATGCTTTACTATCCTAACACTATCTAAAAGCTATTGGCTTTCCCAGAGAATGTTCTGGTAATGTTAATAAGAATGTTAAGCCCCTCTGATAATGTTCTAGTTGGATCCAGATTTCAATAGAACATCTGTTAACTAAAGAAGTTTAAAATCAGGATTTGGTTTTGGTAGCAGAATGTTTAGGAATCTGGGCACAGAGGATCTTGTATGTTTTGTAGTCATCACAACAATACTTTCCAAAAACAGAAGTAATCAGCAAAAAAATAAAGACATATAACAAATAATGCAAAAAGCAACACCCTTTCATCACTTATTTTGAGCTCATTCCTATATTACCCATTGCATCTTACTTATTATCATACAAACTTTGAAACAATCCAATTTACTGTAAACATAATATACAGCATAGAGGGCTAACCTGAAATGCTAAAAGGATGTTTATTGACTTCTAGCCTGCATATTGTAAAGCGAGATACAGAACATTTTTTGCAATTGTACAATAAAGGGGTGATTAAGTCTCATACCCAGGGGTGTTCCAATTCCATAGCTTTTGGTGTCTATCAAACCTCCAATCTGGGTCAGGTTGCAGTTCCTTTGAGTGACATATTCAATAGTCGTCGACTCCATTAAGAAGGCATAATCAGCTTGAAGCACTCGCTGGATTCCATCCTCATTGCTTTTGACAAGTGCTGTATTATGTTTGCTGCTCATAAATGCCCACATCTTCTCAAAAGTGGAGATTTTAGATTTCTGAAACAAATGGACAAGATTGTGGGACCAGGGGCTGTATCCAATCGTGCAAGGTTAATGTTTGGAAACACCACCATCAGCAACAGAAAGCTGAACACACATTTAAAATCGCTACTCATAATGAAAACCATTACAGTTGTTTATCACAAGCATTACTTTAAACCGTGTTTACCGTGGGGAATACAGGTGTTTGTTTTTATCAAACAATACTTGTATTATTTTAAACTGGATGCACAAAGTCTCCAACAGGAACCAGTTGTAATTCTGTAGAAAAGGATTATCTTAAGCAATATCTGCATCTTGTTGTGATAAGCCCTTACACATACCGAAATAGTGCCCCAAAATATTGACACAAAACGTGCAGGCTCACCAATGTAAATCTTTTATATAACTTTACAATGAAGAGATACCCTTGACAGTTGACCTTGGGAAATATCTTTTTTTTGTTGATATTAATTATATTTTCTCCAAGGTCAGCTGAAGTAATTGAAAGTGGAAATAAAACGTGTGTGTATACCTGAGACCTTGTATCGTATGTGTGTCAGCAATGAAGCCCCAGCTCGCCTTTCAAAGCTTTACAGTGTAAACATCGTTCTGGAGTCCCTTCGCTTCAGTTTACTGGGTCACTGAACGTAATAGCATTGTATTACAGCGTGAAAAAAGATATCAATTGTCTTGAAAGCAATCGTTGTTTTTTTTCATATTTATCTAACGTTCTCTTTCAGCCTGAATAGCCCTGTCTCGTCTTCGTCTCAAACGATTTCACCATCTGTCCTTTCAATCTGTGGTTTCTGACTTTAAAAAAATGTACACACATACATTGTGTTAATTATACCACAGATACACTGAACAGGTAAAATAGCATCTTATTTAAAAGCTGGGATTACTACAGTTGTTTAGGTTTGCTACTAAAGCATACAACCATGTTTTTCTGACTAACTCACAGGCACCCTTCCATTTCCAACTGAGCAATAGCCCATTCTTTATATTAGCTACAGTATACTATACTGTCATCAAGACATCTACTAGGACTTTACAATTGGTGTTTGGAATTCAAATGTATTTACATATTATAATAGTAGATACAGTTTGTATAACATACTGGTTTTAGACATAGAAAAGTGTAATGGAAACTCTGTTACACTTTCAATAGGGGATAAAACCACCACAGTTATCACTAAATAAAACATGACAAGTCAAAAAAGCACTTGGATTGATTCAAACCCTTAAATTTTAATGTGTGATCTCAAAAACTCAATCTAAAGAATCCAACGGAAGCTAGGCAGCGAGAAGCTGTATTTTACATAACAATTAGTTTTAGAGATCCTGCAAGCATTAGTTAGCGTATCATGCTGGAACCAGATGGGTTCATTCAATACCTAAGTGTGTATTTAATAACTCTCAAAAATTGCATGGATTTTAACGGGGGGGAGGGGGTGGACTCAAGGAGCAATGTGTTTAGAGTACCTCCTAGTTGAGATTATTACTGTTAAGTGCAATGCATTAACATCTGGTACCAGGAAAGCAGAGATGTAGAATTAAGGGACGGGGAGGGGGATGGGGCTATAACTTCATCCTGTTTCAGGAATGCTCTTTCAGAAGGTTTCAATATGTTTCAATGTGCTGAGCAAGATGTTTGCCAGTTGATTTGCAACAGCTGCACTACTTTTTCTTCTCTTAAGGAGAATGACGCCAGCTGACTGACTGACTGAGTTTTTGAGATCAGCAGCATTGACGAGATAATTGGTGACACCTGCTCAGCTTTGATTGAAGCAACATAATAATATTAGAATCCTTAATATTTCTTTTGTTTGTGTGACAGATCCCAGGCATGTTCGTATCAAAAGCAAACTGGAAATGTCAAATCCCCTTTTATTAAGGGAGAGTGCAGCTTTGAATAAATATGAGTCTCAATTGTTGCCTGCACAACTGCAGTAAAAGCAATTACATTCACATGTTCTCGTAACAATGTAATACTTAAACCAGGAATATACATATAGCATGTGTCTCTTACAGTATAAGAGTATAAGAGTATAAGCTTACTCATATCATAAGAAATGCTGATATTGTTTGCTAATAATTAGCTAATATACCATAGTACCATATTTAATACCCACCCCACTCCAAGTCAATCATCATTGAAAGTGGTTTAATGGTGTTGATGAAGTAAGATTTTGCCTTTGAGATTAGGGCCCAAAGTAAATCAAAATGATGGTGGTGGCATAGCTATTATAAAGCACACACCTACAGTGTATGGCATAGCCATAAACGTTGATGAAATCCTGGCCCAGGTTAAACAGTTTACAAATGTGTTACTAATCATTAACAAAAAATGAATGATGCATGCTAATATGTTAGTAAAGGTAGTTAGTTGTTAATGCACACAACACACTCAAAAAACAAATGTTAGATGGATACAGTATCCAGCAATAACACCGGAAGCCCGAGCAGGGTATTGAGAAATAAAAGAAAAAATATATACATGTGGCAAATTGAGAGGTTATAAACCATTCAGCTAAATAATTAGAGAGAGTCAGAAAAAATATATATATATTGGGAAGATGGTTCTGCCCAAGTCAATTTAGCAGGTCAAAAAAAAAAAAAAAAACTTGTGCTGGATGCACAAAACGTGGTTGTGTGTGTGTAACACTAAACTTTTTAAAGCAATATATTCCTAAATGCAAAACAAGCTTGGTTATGAAAATTAAGTACATGTTTGAAGGAAAATGTGTAAAAGCCTTTTGTGTCCCTGAGCGAACGGTAATTGTGGAGCTGGCATACAACAGGTTTGATATCCCACTCTTAAATAAATAAATACATAAATAAATAAGTTAAGCATGTCTGATTCAATTTAAAACTAGATATTGATAGAAAAAATAAAATAATACATAATAAAAATAAAAAAAACATTATGACCTTAACGTTTCTGCCAAGAATGCTCACATACTTATCCAAAGTCTTGTTGTCATTACCACAGTGCATTCCCTCAATGATCTTAAACCTGTAGTGCCATCTGGTGCATAATCAAATAAAAACTATGGTTCATAAGGGCATATTCTACAGTACAGCTGATTTTCATGTATGTAATAAGCTGTAAAGTACCTTCGTATTTCTGTGTATAGTACATTTGTCTGTTGTCTGTTTCGTCCACTAATTAAAATAGATACATCAGAATGGTAGTAATTAAGTTAGTCAGTTATGACATTTACAGTGCATGCCTTAATCGAGTATACAGTAAAATGCACTGTTTTTGTTCTGTGTGGCATATGACTAATAATAGACCAACTTTAATTAAATAAAAACTGAAAAGATCCCTACAATGTATGAAGAAATAAACATAAAATAAACCTCCTAATACCTCCTGGACAATAGTACAATCAAAAATTCCATATTGACTCAGTGTTTGCCAATGCCAGTCCTCAAGCACAAACCAGAAATTAAAAAACGTTTCCGCCGTGCACATTAAATGACAATTAACAATGTCAGCATGTCAGGGGTAGTTCCGGCTTAATTGGACGACAGCTACTATTAAAACCACGAAAGCCTAAGAATAAATTAATTATGATTCCTTATGACAGTATTACGAAACATAGTAAAACAGATCATTTATTTCCTTTTCTTTCTTTGTGAAATACCAACATTAAAGTTAAGTAAAGCTTTACCTTAAAAAAGGTCATTGTGGCCCCATCTTTCACAACACCATATTCGATTTTTGTTTGTTTGGCTAGGTCATCTGCCGAGTCCACTGGGGATTCCATACGCTCCACTGTCAGAAATGCTGCTAGATTGGCCGTATAGGAGGATATAATGATGAGAGTAAAGAACCACCAGATACCACCAATGATTCTGGTGGAAAGAGCTTTGGGCATTAATTCAGAGCCTGCAAAGAAAACAGCACATATACATTATAAACATGCTCCAGTTAATGCAGATGCCAGTCATTTACTTCAAGTACATATACATTCTTTGAGTGGTGGCACATTTGTAATTGAAGGCATGTTTGAAAACAGAATATATTTTATGTACGACTGACCCGAGAAAATTTACTGAAATGCTGAAATCAACCTGGTGATAGGTAGAATGATAATATTTTTGATGTGCCACTCAATGGTTACTGATGGTTTCCTTGTGAAACATCAATCATTTTTGCAGACGAATATGGAAGCACCTTCCACACACCTTATCAATAGCCTAGGTTTCTTACCCATTGGCGTATTTAATATTAGAGAGTACCTGTAAGGGAATCCATGTGCATAATGATTTAATCAGACATGTAAGGCACACCCTATTTAAACACAATTGCATGCTACAGTTTTTTTTTCAACCGTTTGTACATTTCTTTTCTATAGATTTTAGTGCTTGTAAAATGTGTTGGATTAACACCAGTTACTGCCTCATGGGGTGGTGTAATGAATGGACTGGGATGAGACCGCTGCCCCCAGCAGCAACCCAGGTCCACAACCTAATCGTGAACTTGCAGTTACAGAGCCAGCAGCTGACTCATTATTCGAAAATAAATAAATAAAATGAATAATAATGATCACAGCCGCATAAGGGAAGCCATTAGTGACCGCAATGCATAGAACCGAATGGCATTCAACAATGCTCAATGAAAACACAGGCTGAGTAAAGCTTAACCTTGAATATTCAATGCACAAAACGCAATTAAAAGGGATTCTTTCAAATAGAGCCTTACAATGGTTATGCAAAAAAAGTTTGATTATTGAAGTTGATGTTTAAAGCAATGGAGCTGCTTCTGTAAAATGCATGAGATTTAAAAGCAATCCTTTTGAAGAACAAGAAAAAGCCAATACAACACTACAGCTGCCCTGTAACTGTAATAACACAACATCATTTGAGCCAAAACACCATGACATTATTGCGTTTTATGATTAAACTGGTTGTTCATAATTCTATTATTGAATTCTTTCCAGCAAGGCACGTCCAGCTTTAAATGTTTCTGAGTCCATGTGAAAAGTGTCCAGGTTTTAATTGTGTTAAAGGGCATTCGATTGCACAGTATATAATAATAATAATAATAATAATAATAATAATAATAATAATAATAATAATAATAATAATATCTATTTGCCCAAATGCTTAATATTTTACTGTGGGGTTTGTTAAGCCCATGACCCTAACAAACTTTGACTATCAAGATATAAATGCCTTATCCAACCACAGTGTAACAATACACCCTTAAAAGACTATTGTGCCTGACATTGCACTGTTCTGTAAATGCAGTAAATACCACGCAACATCATAGGTATTGTAATTATCCTTTACTAATCGGTTAGTGTACCTTTAAGTGACATATGTAGTTTATTTACTCCACCTACTGTGTTGTACTCTGTGAAATCAGAGAGCAGTGAGCTGTATAGACGAGCTTCAGATGTATCTGGAGTAACATGGGTTAACTAGTGAACTAAATAATAGAAGTAACTGATTCTGTGACATGCATGTTACAGATTGGAGCTGTGGAATTAGGCTATGTATGGTCTGAAGCATTTGACTACTAAAATAAATGTGCTCTGTGCTTGTACCCACAATCCATGACTGGACTCTATACTGCCTTCTGGTCTGGATTAACATCAAACCAGCCTGCCCATTGTGACAGTATTTCCTCCACTCTTAAGCTATGAAATAGCTTTCAGATACCACCACGCTCAGACCTCTTAACAAAACTGAAAATGAGGAGATACAATAATAAAAGAAGAAGCGTTTCGATGTCCCATCACGTTACACTTTTCTAGATACAATTGAAATTGTTCATGCTTCTACAGCATTACCTCCAGGCTTATGAGAAGCAGAATATTCTTAGACAATACATCAGAAAGACAAATTTTAATAGTATAAATAGAGGCTAAAATGTATTATTATTATTATTATTATTATTGGAACGACTATATTTTCCAGCGGTTTCAAATACACGTGTGTATTTCACATTCTTTTCATAGGGGCTATGCCAAAGGATTCCTCTGTGCACTCAGTTTTGGCAATGTATTATTATTCCTCTGCCCTCATATATGTAAATACCAAACTCCACCTGTTTTCATCAAGCCTAAGAAGGCTCAAGCACTTCTCTCTTTACCTGGGCAATCGTTTGTCTTCATCTGGGAGACAGATGCACACTCAGGAATCCGCATTTCTATAATTCACCCTACAATCACACAGCACTTTCCCTGATGCTGTTTCTTTTCCTTTATTTCTCTGACCATGATTTATACCTGTCGTTTGGAAGAGTGGGAGAGGGGTTGGTGAGAGGGCTGCACCATGTACACCCATACAGAAGAAAGCAGCAGCCAAATGTATTTTGGTGGCTTAGTTATAAGACAAATTGCAATAGTATTATCTACCAAGAAACAATTTCTTTGCAGGAAGGAGAACTTATATTGTTCTAGGTAGTTTACTGATAGTTCCATAATGTTATATTGTTATAATGACTGTATTCCTCTCTGTAAATGTTCCTCTTCACTGAATAGACTAGACTAGAGGACATTACTGGCTGGTAGATGATGGTGTCACAATACAGTAGACTACCAAGGTCATTTAAATGTATTTATGTTTCCTATGCTTTACATTGCTGTTTTTTTAAAGCCAGATATTCTATCAGAATGTCCCATGGCCATCTGTGTGACACTGCAATGGAGCTTTCTGATTGGTGGATGAAAGTTCTGTGGTTTCTAACTGTAATTAGAAAACGATTCAGTACCATAAGCCAATCAGCTTCCAGCTCTAGTGGGCTTCTATCAGACAGTAGATACCTGCTAGAATGTCTGTGAATCAAAATTAAAATCAATTGGCACAAGTGTTGGCTTTTTCATTTTTACTTGCTGTATTTAAATCTCAGTGTATTGGACAGCAAATACTAAACAAATACACAATTGGTCCCAATGTATTAGCCAGTTAATTCAGTTTTATGATATGAATAACATTTTATGCATTTTAGTAGCCAGTGAATTATATTATTGTATTCAGTGAATTAAAGTAATCTAAACTGCAGTATATCTTATCACCTTTCAAGATAGCTCCACTTCTCAAATTGATATATTTTACTTAGCATGTGCTAGGTAGTTCAAGCAATGCTGTTCATTTTCAAATAAGGAACATTGCACAATGTGAAGTCAGCAAGTTTTTCTTCTGAGCCTCATTGATTTCATTGGGTGTTAATATTCACAATTCACTACAGAAATATGAACCTTTTGATTCTTCCTAACAGGTCAAATGATTTTACATGTAGCAAAAAAGTTCTTGAACAATGTGATGCATATTGCTGTAGCATGTATTTGCTTTCAGTTTTATACAATAAGCCAAGTATTAAATTGGCCTCAGGAGAGCATGCCATGCTTCAGGTTGAGTAACATCTGAATGCAGTGAAAACGTAACTACGGAACATATACAACATATATATACCTCATTAGCACAGCAGGTTGCTCAAAGTTACACATTTCAGTAATTGTATCTATTTATATATTTATTTTGGGAAAACTTACAAGTTACAAAATGCTAAGCTACTTGTGAAAATGTTGCTACAATAAAGAGTTGTCATAGTCACTAAGCTTTCTTCATCTGTTAACAATTCAGAAACATGACGATTTGATATTTCTCTTCCCAGAGCACTCTCTATTTGGTTCACGCTGCTTTTATACATTCATGTAATCGGGCTACAACTGAGTCGAACCTTTAAATACCAGTCTGATGCCAATGATGGTTCATTTAAGGCACATAGCAATGCGATCCAAAGCAATTATCTGCCTCTTGCGCCACATTTACTGTTGAGATTGGTATAGGTTCCTACAAAGAAAAAAGCATGCATAATGACATAATGCAACCCAACTGTTCAAATCTGAGAAGATTTCAAAGATGACAGTTTCACTGTTATTGTCTATTGTATATTCCCCTTGCAGATAAATGGCACTTACTGATAAAACTGCACATTGCAGGTTTAAGCTGAAGTTGTTCTATTTTTTTTCCATTGGTATTCCTGGAAACTGATGAAATATCTACACGTACTATACGGGACTCAATAAAAGTAGGAAAGTCCAATGAAAAAAGTGAGTTAATTGCATCGCCATGTAAAATGTAATTCCATTTGCTAGTCACCTAATACAAAAAAAACAACTGCTTTATTGAATCAACCTCGTTATAAAATCAAAATGAAGGCATTCCAGTATGAACATGATTGCATTAAAAGAATTTATATTATTATGCTTGAATGTTTTAATCAAGTTAATCGCTGTATTTAAAATGAAACCTAAATTATAAATCAATGCTCTGTAGTTATATTAATGCAAGTATGACATCATTTGGATTCATTATTAATTTTATATTGCTACCCTTATTGAAAAAATGAAAAATACCAATACCAATATACAGCAAGCCATCCTTGAATGCTCATACTGTACAACTTAAATAAAAATATAGTGAGAGTAAAGTCCCCACAAATATAGGAATACAAATGTGTGTGTGTGTGTGTGTGTGTGTGTGTGACAAAAAACAAACAGAACCGACATTTATTTTGAACATGGTGACGCTCTTAAATTATGTCATTAGGTTCTGCAGAGTGCTTTCGATTAAAAGGGAGTTGTCAGCTTTTAACTGGCCAATTATCATCATGTATGTCTTGCCTCATCTCAGTTTAAAACTTTTAAACCTCAACATCAATAGATGGAAGAATTGTAACAAGAGGGTCTTTTTTTAAAACCCTTCCTGAAGACGTTACACACTATTGTTATGCTTATGTCTACAGATTAAAAGGCGACAACGTGTTTTTGATTGAAAGCACTTTGGAGATTATACACACAGCACAACCTAATTGTGTGATTTAAAAGTTTAACCGGCTTTCAACTGAAATGTGTCGGTTCAGTGAGACCTTAAATGAAAATTAATCGGAACTGCTGTATTCGTCCCATCCCCAGTGTACACATTACATATCGCTTGCTTTTCTACTATACTGCCTTACCTTAGCCAGAGTGTAGAATTCAGAACACTGAGTGATGTGAAACCATCCATTCCGTTTTAAAGTAAGGAGTACTTGGCAGGCACATTTGTTGTGATTTTTGGAGACAAACTCTCCCATTTTGCACCACCTGTCAGTTTGTGACAGTTCTATGTGACACATTTCCTCTCGACTGCACTTGTTTTGTAGGAAGGGTGGTGACAACATTATTCTTTTGTAATAACTGTCTAGCTCCACTTGCTCTTGACAAGCAGAACACTAAGGTTTTTTTGTTTTTTTATACATTACTGCCGTCAGACACAATGTTCTGGGGGTGCGGGTTGAAAGAAATGACAGAGGCAGCTTTACCTTGTTGCATAAGCGATCCAACGCCAAACCAAAAACTGTTCAGCAAAGTGAAGTTGTTCTCGACAATGTCAGATCCAGGATTGCATGGATGGGCATCGTACCACTCGTAAGGGCTGAACCTGTCAGGAATGAAGCAGCATTCAACACTTTAGTAATTGCTCTGACAAACTCAAGTTCAAAGGGAAGCCCAGTCTTCCCTTTGAAAATAATTGTGTCTGACATGTATTTCACATGCATCTGGTTTTACATAGAAACAACCCATTAATATGTATTAGTTCACACTGTGTTCTGTACAGTAGAGATATAAATGAATAGCACTGAAGAACGCTGTAGTGCAATGTTGAGAAACAGTCCTGAGGGTATAGTTAAGTCATATTGTAGTCCATTTTATGTGCAGCACTAGACTGTGTGAAGACTTCAAAATAGGGTTCCATTAGCCATAATGTATATTGAATTATTGGGTAGTGCAAGGGTTTAAAATCCATATCAAATGTATTTTTAAAAGACATTCCAGGATTAGACAGGTGTACCAGTCCACAGAGGCAGCCTAGCTGTGCTCTCACTGTGAGTGCTAGATAGCCTCAAGTTTTTTTTTTTGTTTGTTTTTAATAAACATATTCTATGTTGCTGTACCACATATTGTAATTGCTCTTTTGGAAAAATCTATTAAAAATAAACATACAATATCCTTTGCTTGATCTTTTTTCACATTATTCCAAGCAAGCTGAAGAATTCCATCACCATTTCAAAACCAGAACTGTCAAAATATAGATAAATATGCACCAAACACAGTTTAAGCAAAACTGCAAAGATAAAATACACCTGTAAGAGGGACATCTCTGTTTGTAACAAGGGTCTCTACTTTTTCTCACTTCTCTCACCCAGCAGACCAACGTGCTCTCCATTGGGAGCTGTTCCATTGGGGTGCTGAGAGAGTGGTGCTGAAACTGTCCTCTAAGGCTGCTCTCCATGGTCCTGAAACAGCAAAGTGGGGCCAACAAGTGGGGCCAACAAGGTACCTTATTGAGTTCCTGGGGCACAAACTTAAAGGTGCACCCCTCTGGAACACACTGCAGTTTATTTTATCTGTTTATGAGTCCAAACCACATGGACATGTTAATTACTGAAAGACTGCTTTTTGTGTTCCTGCTTGCTGAATAGAAACCACCAAGAATGGTTTTCATTCTCTCCTGCTTTTGTGGACAACACCATCCTTTCTGACGACACACGCCCCACTCTGCTACAATAGCAGGCACATACATTAACAAGTACATTAGAAAATACATAATGTATCATCTGAAAATGCTAAATAGCAGTGCCGAGAACAAGCAAAGGCTCAGCAGTACCTCGATTAAAGGCTTTGAACCTTTCCCCCCAATGTCTCTTCGCAATGTCTCTTCACAAACAACACAGCAGCATGATGGTGTTTTAATAATATACTTTCACTGTGCAAACAGCCCTGGTGATTTCAGCACGCAATACGCTGCATAATGCTGCCATTTCTTTTTATATAGCTTTACTGACACAGTAGTTATAATAAGGAGATAAAAAACAGAAACCGAACATTATGGGCTTCTGCAGAACGTATCATTTAACCACATGTAAGTGAAGGGGTGGGGGGTTTAACTGCCAACACTGAAGCCCTATACAAAAGAATGAAAAAAAAAAATAGCTCACAAATAATTGATTTAGTTAATTTAAGTAATTGAAAGCAGGCATTAGTAAAAGCGATAACAGAACTAAAATGCTATAATGCCTATTTCCTAAAAGCAGATTCACACCCAACACTTACGTTTTAGAGTTTGCTGAAATTGTGTAAAAGTAGTTTGCAGACTTTATGCTATTTGTTTTACTTTTTAAATTTAAAATAGACAGTTGTCTGTCTACATAATATATCTTTATGTGTAAAAGGCAAGTTGTTCAAAACTTAGTATGGTGCTTTAGAGTATAGATAAATATAGATAAACGCAATCCCAACATGGTTTGTTATCCCGTAGATTCAAAAACCTATTCACACTGCATTGTTTGAATGGAAACAAGTCTGTTGAAGGTTTCTGGGACTTAGGCCACTGTAGGACATCTGTTGATTGTCAAATATGTTACACGCGTCTGTGGGCTCGATCTATTACCTGCTTTCTACCGAGCTAGTGCTTTCCTGTGATGGTCATCTGCAAATGTTGCCACTTCAGGAATACCCCAGAGATCTTTATGAACACATTTGTCAATGTAGACAGTTGCACAGGCACCTATGATCATGCCCTTGTGAATTCACCGAAATACTTCTGATTGTCCATTATAATTGATGAATCTGCACAAAACATATCGTATATAGGTCGAGTGAATCACATGACACATCACATGACATCTTTGATTACAGTCGGTGTACAAAAAATAAAAATGTCCATGCAAGGATTTATCTAATTTGAATGGTTCTAAAAATATGGTCCACCAACTACCTGAATTTATGCAAAGGTGTCATCTACAACTGTACAACAAATGCTCAAAATCAAATGTCATCATCATTGAATGAGTGGTTTTCAAGGTATATTTAACAAATAAATAAGTATAAAATATGGACTTGCATGTGGTGTGTTAACTTTCTATCTATTTCCAGGGATACCTAATCCCTGTGCGGAATAATAAAAGACTAAGCAAAACAAGCTTCATTTAAGCTAGTGATTAGGGAAGAACAAGATAAAATATTGCCAGATATAAAAAAGCTATAAAACCTAACAGTTGGAACTTACAAACCCGCTATGGCACACATTCATTTCAGCAAAATCAAATTTTATTATAGCCACAACAGTACAACCGGTATCACATACCATTGACATGAATCAGATTTGCGTATCTTTTTTCTTGAATACTAAACGCAGAATATTTTCACATAATCATAGTCAAAAGCATGAATACCATAATCCATACAGAAAGTGAAAATAAAGATGTGTTTCCAGTGTCGGAAAAGGTTGATTGCAGAGTATAAACTTTTGACTAAATGCTTGAATGGATTTTTAATGAAGCAAAATACTTATATGACAACATCAATTTAGGTGAATCTGATCGCCTGATAATATTTTTTTGTATCTGTCAACTTAGATAAATTAAACATGCACCAGTTATAGCCATGGATTTAATTTCAGAACCACAGAAAATATAAATATGATTTATTTCTTAGCAGACGCCCTTATCCAGGGTGACTTACAATTGTTACAAGATATCACATTATTTTACATACAATTACCCATTTATACAGTTGGGTTTTTACTGGAGCAATCTAGGGTCAAGGGTACAGCAGCAGTGTCCCCCACCTGGGATTGAACCAACGACCCTCCGGTCAAGAGTCCAGAGCCCTAACCACTATGCCACACTGCTGCCCTATGCCCTATACTTACATATTTAAAGACATCGTTTTACAGTCTTGAAAATGTATACAGTAGTACTGATATTTTAAATAGCATCTCTGAAATGGAGTCCAGTACAGCACACTACTGAGATATTTTTTTTTAAATAACATCAACAAAAACAGTTTTTTTTACACAACTGTTGAAGCAACAGTGATTATCCACTCTACCATGGTATTGGAGGGGTAAATTTTAATCTATATTCTGTTGCTCTTATCTGTTAAACTTAATTTTTTTCAATATATTGGCAGTTTATTGAAGCAAGAACATATGTGATACTGCAGTTCAAATCTTAAAGTCCTAAAAAAAAGTAACACTATGATGTCTCTGTGTTATGGTCTTTTTTTAATATCGTCAATAAAATAGAAATATTAAATTGATGAAATGAAACCTTGAGTCACAAATCTTTTCTAATCTTCCTCATAAACTGAAAACATCATATTTGTATAAATCGAAAGGATTTAAAAAAAAAAGATCTTTCAGTTGCCATTTTGTTTTTAAGAAAACAGACATTTTGAATGTTCCTCCCATGCTATTTCTGCCATCAGTGGTACTGCCATTTGTAATAGATCTCCTCGACTGCACCTGCTGCTGGTTTCAACTAGCTACTTGTTTAAAAAAAGCATAAAAACACACTTAACCATATTTGGGGTTGTTTACCACGATTCTTTAGTATCATTCCAGATTGATTATTTTAAAAACGCTGCTTGGTAGAAATCAGTCCTAAGATGAAGTCCTGTTTAATGAGCCCAGCTGCAACACTTGTATAAAGAATATAAAGAACACCCTTCTTCAAACTTGTAAAACTACCACTTCAAATCTGAGCTATTAACAAATTCAGGGTTGAGAGACGATACAAACACTGCCATGGAAGAAAAAAATGTAATCCATTTCGTGTGATGAAGGGTGCCTTATTGAAATATATTCAGCTGACACAAATGTTGTTTTTTACCCAATTAACTGACTGAAAAAACTCATTGGGCCAGGTTTACAAATGTGTTGCTCAAAAACAAAACAAAAATCTACATTTAATTGTTATAAAACTACAAATAAACATCCATTGTTAATTTAAGGTGTCAGAGGTGTGAAAAAGTATGGCACCACGAAAACAGGTTGTGTAATTGTCCAGTAGTGATGTGATGATCTATGAATGCAGAGCTTCTTTCCCTGGGATATTACTACGTTCAAAAGGGAGGCTACATGTAAGAAAGACACTGACTTGCAGTGTGCATGGTCACTGGTTTGCTTCAGCCTCAACCCGTTACATTTGTTCCATGAAGAGTATAATAGGCAGTGCTGTGTGATGTATTTCATTATGAATTCTGACCTCTGAAATCCTACAGATTCATGCAGATTTCATTATGTCAACCTGGTTAATATTTGCTTAACTTACCTGGCTATTACAAAGAGAACACAGCTGACACCCAGGTATGCTAGGAGGATGTACATCCAGATATCAGGAGAGAATGGATTCATAAAGGAGAACACGCCATTGTTTGTCCCATTCGGTTTCCTGTAGAGAATGCTTATTCCCAGAGTCATGAATGGTTTGGAGAAGTCAATAACCTTCTCCCGGATATAAGAAATAGTGAGGGGAGCAACTGCAAGGTCAGCTTTCTGTTGGGCAAAACAAGAAAATAGAAAGGAAAGCAAGATTTTAATTATCTGAAGAGTAAAATACTGCTGTGCGTTAATGCTATATGAATCTATTTGTGCTTTTCCCCTTTGGGTGTTTTTTGTATTACTCCTTTATTAGTGCTATTGAGATGGACTGACAAGTACATTGACAAGCTATTGAGATTCCCTGACAAGTACATGATTTGATTTGAAAAAACTAAACTGGATGCAATAAAAATACAATGAAAGCTTTCCAAAAAACAGTTGGTATATTTGAGCATATTAAGATCTGTCACAGTTTAAATCATTAAAGGGTTTACAATAATACAATGTTTAGATGTTTAATTAATAGGGAAAAAGAAGTAACAGCAAAAGTATTCAGACAGGCATGCAATACTTACTTTAATGTTTTATATGAAATGGCAACCAATATAATAGAAGTATTTCGTTTTGTTTAGTTTATTCACATTATGCCTGCAGCACCAGCACAGCTAGATCCCAATAGTACAAGCTCTAATACAAAGTAACACACTAATACAAAAAAACAAACCAAATGTGCCTCATGGAGATTGTCAAAGTATTTATCATTTACAATGCACATTACAGAGTTGGAACTGTCCGTGGTGCTGAATGTGAAGGTTACTAAAACCAGGTACCTGTGTATCGAAACGTGTAGTTCTACTACATTCTTGTTTGTTCTACTACCTTTTTGTTTGTTTGCTCAGTTTAGTAAAAAAACATCTTTTAACTAATAAAATGAAATGAAAAGACTATAGTATATCTTGTCCTGATTTTCAGTGTGCGACCAATTGGTCTTTTGACTTCAATCTGTAAATCAAGGTTGGTGGATCGATTTGAGAAGTGAGTGTAAGCCCAAACAGACTTTCTTTTGTTTAAATATATATAGGAGTTAATTTGCCAAATTGATAAATACATAATTTCTATTGTATGTTGTGTCTTAACTCTGTGTCTCTAACATTAACATATTTATGAATGTAACTACACTACATCTGTGTTCCTTACACAATACCCAGCCAGCTTATTATTGTTTAGGAAAACAGAGTTTATTAAACTATTATCACAGGAGGCATACATACAGCTTTATTTAAATAAGGAAACAATGAAGCAATAAAATTCAGTAAGCTTCCTTTGTCTGAGTTGCAACAAGGATTAATTACCACAAGACAGTAGCAAATGAACAGCTTAGGCATTATTAAGAATAACATCACACTAGGATTAATGAGAACATCTATTGCAACTAATCAAGTTGAACAAAGCCCAGTGCATCATTTAGCTCTTACCCATGATGTCCTTTAGGTTTGCAATGGGCTTTGTAAATTAATGATAAAGAAAAATAAAATGCTTTGCAACTGATGATGTAAAACATGTGTGTTTATCTACTAACCCTGGGCATCAATCCATATTAGGGTTTCAAGTTACATTCATACCTTTTTTCTGTCGGTGTGAGTGTGTATAGGCTTTAATAACACTTTAACAATGTATTTCCGTGTCAAGAAGAAGAAGAAGAAGAAGAAGAAGTTGTTGTTAAGGTTGATGTAGCTGTATATTAGATTAATTATCCGATTAAATGAATAAGGATCTACGTTGATAGAAAGGCCACATAACAGCCTACATAACTATGCCAGTATAATGTAAAGCAGACACATGGCTGGTGGGATTTTTGTTTATTTGGTAATGTACCCATGATTAATGTGAAGCACCTGCAAATGAATGTACAGCCTTGTGCTTCACTGGCACTTCACAGCTCACAACCCCCACAGGCTGGTACAGCTCTTCAGCTCAGAACACATTAAACTCTTCTGGTAGAGTGTGCTACTGTGTGCTACTGGTAGGTCATTGTATATTAATATACATATGCCATCTACACCATAAAGGACAATACATTACAGTTTTTAGGGGTTGATAAAAAGGTGAAATTGGAATTAAACGAACCAGTACATATTACTGGTACCCCTTTAAGAGAATGTCACTCTCGCTGCTGTTTTAACCCAAGAAACCCAGGGAAGACATGGGGACCGAATGTTAAGCATTGGTCAACCTCCTTGATTGGGAAAACGTTAGTTTAGGGATTTGTTATAAACAGTCAGTCAGTGAGTTATGCATATGTGTTATAAACAATATTACACTGGTATTAATCTTAATACCAGGCTTTAGAATTTTAAGAAACCATTTAAGTACTTTGTAACACTTTACACTTGTAATGAAAATGTTATGGTAATAAATTCCATGTTATCAATCATCAAAATCTTCATTAACATGTTTATAGACATGAATGGTTATTATAAATGGAAAATTAAAAGTGTCTTGTGTTTGTTGGCTCCATTTCTGTTTTGTGCAATATCTACAAATTCACCCATTTAAACATGTCATCTACCAGAGATTCGTTGTCCATTAGAGATTGTGTTTTTAAGTTCAACACAGTTCAGCTGGTATATATATATTTCCATTTGAGAACTGCTGAGATGCATAGTTCATTTTCGTGGGCTTTTTGTAAGACAAGCCATTAATGAACACAAATAGAAAAAGCCTGAAAGCAACATCCTGTCTTCTACAAAGAGCTTCAGGCTGTCAAGTTGCTGCTCAGCTGCTGCGCTTGTCCTCGTCTTTCACAGCAGTTGTCAATCTTTTCTGTTGCTGTCCCTTAAAGATCACTATTGGACAATAGTAACATTGCTGAGCATCCAAGGCAGTATCAACGTACCTTGCTTATTTAGTGCACCAGAATCACCCTTATAAAGGTTTACCATTGTAAAAGCAAATCGAAGTATAATAAGAAAGCATGGTAAAGTTTAGATAAGCATTATAAAGCCCAGAAAGGTATGGTTAAAAATATGGCAAAGCATGGTAAACAGAATTATAGGCTGCAGGTTTTGAGGTAGGCAGTAAGTATTGACTTAATATTAAGCATCACACATTTTTTGACAATGGTCCATTACTTAAACTTAGCAAAGTGTGGCACATTGCTGATGGTCTTAAAAAACAACAACAACAACAACAAAAATAATTGTTTATTGAACCAGAGTCATTCCCTTCAATATTATGAGCCAGGAGACAAAATATTGCCAGAGCTTTCAAAAACCCTACAGTACTACATCAATGCTAAACACTCTCTTGTGATCATGACTAAATAGGAACATATTTAAAAAACCTAAAGGCAAAACCATTTTTACAATGGTGCATGACTTTTACGTTTTGGGCAATTCTATCAGTACCGGTATATTTTTTCTTTTTCCCTTGACAGTATAAAGAGAAAATTGGCTCCCAAACATGTTCTTTCTATATGACCTTTAAGCACATGTTTGTGGCATATGTGTGTTATTATTAATCACTGAAAGAGCCTTTGTAGTGCTTTCAGACACTGATCACAGTAAAGAAAAGGCATTTTTGTATTAAGACAGATGACTGCAGAACATAGTTGTTAAAATACATTCCTGGTTGTTCTTCAGAAGCCTTGATCGACTGAGACTTACACATTACTTGCACTGCTGCAAAGGCGACAAGCCCTAGATTGTGACTGACAGGAAAATGTGGCACAAAAATGAAAGCTTAAAAGGTATAATCAAACATCACAGATGTTGATTGCACTCTACTGTACTTAAAATCTTTACTTTTCTCCCGATGGTGGGAGCTTGTATCACATTGGCATAAGGCCCAGGTTATAATGAGCCATTTTTAGTGTAAAAACGTTTTTACTTCCAAGTGTCCATCCAAAATGACCATTACATTTGAGTCAAATCTGATTATAATATTATAAAGGGGCATCTACAAGCGGTCTTCTAAAACAGTGGTCTTTATATACAGGTAGCAAATATAAGTGGTGGGATTTTATATTGGTCTCTCAACCTGAATTGAGAATGCTTAACTAACCAATTTTCACTGAGGAAAATGCTACCAGGAGTGGAGAGAAGAAGGACAGTTGTGGAAATGTGCGCTTGTTTACCAGAACAGGGCTTTGGGCATTAAACATATTTTTATATGGAACAAACATTTAGTTAATCTGTCCCAAAATATCATGCAGACCCAGTTTCCAGCACAGATATTGTATAAGAAAGAGCATTGCAACAAAAAGTAGTAAACATGATTCTTTTTAGAAGTAACTGATGAAACTTAAAGGTGGTTTCACAGACCCTAATTAGCAGTAACCATGGACTACATTACCTAAGGTAACATTAGCGAGTCCCAGATTCCTGTAAATGTGGTCTGAGATACTTGTCCAATTTTTGACAAATTTTAAACAAGGTGACACATGAAAACATATTAAGAAAATGTCCATGACACTTTAGAGCACTGATGAATTCAGTTTATCTAGTATTATTATGTATTATTATTATTATTATTATTATTATTATTATTATTATTATTATTATTATTTAATCCTGCTCTTTCTTTCATAGTTTACAGCAGCTCTTATCTCCCTAAAGCTCTGTAAATCCTAGATTAAATCCTTGATGACATTTCATCTTTTCTCATCACATTTCTATTGATTCTGATCAAGTGTCTTCCCTCACTAAATGCCACTCAGGCTATTACACCTCTCCTGGTTTCCAAAGGATGGGGTGAGGGAGGGTATCTAAGGCCATTTTATAAATGCCAATATTAAGTGCTTGCTGCTCGCAGTGCAGGTCAATATTGCAATGTAATCAATCTGAAAATAATCTATATTGTGATGAGAGAAGATGGTGATATTGCACTTAAATGAATATTTAATGTTATTCTGTACTATACATGAAGGTTTCTTTGTCTTAAAACATATTTCTATGCATTTCTGTTTTGTCTGAAACAAAAAAAATTCTGAGATTAAAAGTGACCAGGCCTACTTGTCTCAGTAGGAGGTCAAATCTTAAATGCACTTGATCCAGACTAGGAGACTCCATACTGCAGGTCATAACATCACTGTAAAGTTATCATTTGAGTATAGGAGAATCAAAGAAAGGAATAACCGTAAAAAAGGACTGATAATCAACTAGGCTGCCTCCAACTTTAAATTGATGGGTTAGTGGTGTCATAGATGATGTCTCCTGTTTTTGGACAAGGAACAGATATTTTCTCTATGAATCTTCCCCTTAGCTCTTTCCTATTAAAATACTATGTGGTATCACAGTTATATAGACGGAAATTGAGAAAAAAATTGGAACATGTCATTTTGAAAATGTAATTAAAATGTGAGATGATTGTACAGCGATTACGGTGACAACATAGTCTCTCCCTTTGTAGGCTTAACCCTTTAAGGTACAAGGGACATATGTGTCCCACAAAGAGAAATAATGCAAACGTTCTTATTTTTGCAATGTGGTGCAAGAAACAGGTTTTAAAATGTACTGTCAGGCTGGATCTGGTCATCCAAATTGCCATTTTTCTTCCGATACGTAAGTCCCTCTCAAATGTATTTTAAGAAGAAACCGTTTGAACAACCACTCAATTCCTTGTGTACCTTAAGCAGTTAACCATGGTTTATTCCATTTCTCAGTTTCCTTGCATTTGAATTACAAGCAGTACTCACGTGATCTATTAGTTCTTTGACCATGCCATTCCACTGTCCCTTCTCATCCTGCGCTCCGTATTTTCCATCAGGCACCAGTCGAATCTCATACATAAATCCGAGGATATGTGCCAGTTCTTTCAGAAGGTCAATACAAAACCCCTCAAATCGGTCATTACCAGAAAGTGCCTTGTCAGACTTCTTAAACATGACATATGGTTCCTCCTGCAAACACAGAGCACACCAAATATAAACCACTGGTAAGGTCAGGTTTTCAATTTGTTTTAAACACAAAACAAATTACAGTTGAGTGATCTTCTCTGATAACTCTGTTGAGCATTTAAAGGACTGCATTTAAAAACAAGTTTACGACTGTGGAGTGTTTAAATAAATAAAAATGTGTTTCCTCAGTGAAGTGGTTGATCAACCTTCACAAAGATCTGCTTGTATTTGCACAGATAATTATAGACATCAAGACTGGAGTGAAGATTATGTGTGCTTGTTTTAAGTAAGAAATAAATGCAGTATGACTGAATAATGGTATTTGTATACAAACAAACTGAGAATCTTATTCTACAGTCTGCTAAGGTGGATATGGGTTTGGGATGGAGGGTGTTACATGTGGTCTTCCAACAACTGGATGATGAAAGGCTAAAAATATTTTTAAAAAGTTTCAGAACCCTGCAGTTTTTTAATAAAAGTAATATTATTTTGTGCGTAATTGTTTTGAGCTTGGATTGTGAGTGTGTAAGATGTTTCAGCCTGTACTCGTATCTGAAATGTGATGTTGAACTATCCAAAGCCTAGTCTCCCTAACTCTGCAGGAGTGCAAAACCTCAATGCAATATAAGGCCAATGCATTGTTCCCTGTGGGTCCCCAACCAAGACTGGCAATGTGGCCCATGCAGGATTAGCGGCTGTGCTTGCACTAGGTGAGCCTCTTGGGGCCCAATGAAAAGACACAAACACGTGTAACAGTATTATCTCCAGCCCATATTTAATGGAAGCCATGCTCTTAATTTTATTTTTTGTAGGAGACAGCCTTATATACTGTATTTTATCCTTTGGTCAGCAACACTTCCTTGGGGACACTTCATGTCACAGCAGGGTACTTATTCATGGACTGTTACTCCACTTTGAAATGGTCAGGCATACAATTCATAAACACTTTGCTTGCTAATCGGTTTCCTAGCCAAGGTGCCCTCAATGTTATAACTTCACAGCTCATGTATTGCTTTGGGGATGCAGTTGTGCGTGTTAGAGGATGGAGCAAAGGGTTGCAATAATATTTCTGAATCTTCTGTTTTATACATTTCTCTACTTGAGAAAAACTCATTGTTTAATACTGTGATACATAGAGCATGAATATATACATACGTAAGCACACTCATACATGCATTCAGTACTCTATTGTCATACATCTCAATAGTTCCAGAACTGAATCCCCTTTTTATGACCATGTGCAAAGCAACAGCTCCTCTCTATCATTACTTAATTTCTATATTTGGCACACATAATGTCAAACTTAACAGGTGGTTTTCCTCCACACTCACTGTTTTCCCTCATGTTAATCACAGGTTGAACACATACTTGGCATTCTAGATGAGATCTCTCATCGACAAGCACCTTTCACTGAACTTTCAAAAGTGATTCAGCCTGTTGGCTGGCAAGTGCACAGGCTTTTTGACAAAGCATACCATATGTATTAAAGCTCATGATTTTTCACTTTGGTTACTGTTGCAAAACTGGCTAAATAAACTATATGGCACAGACGTTGTCAGTCATAGCAATTTCCAAAGCTTCAGCAGTCCATAACCATGGTCTATACATTTCACTTCTCCTTCTTATTCATCAGTTGATTATTGCAATGTGAAAATGCCTGATTTCATTTATCCAGAGCATATTTTATAAACTAACTTAAAGATGAAACAATTGTATGTGTTTCCACTCTGCATTAATATACCTAATCCAATAGATAGATAGATAGATAGATAGATAGATAGATAGATAGATAGATAGATAGATAGATAGATAGATAGATAGATAGAATGTTAGTATCTGTTTAGAGATTTGTTTTTAATTAATCAAGGATACATTCAATTTTGCTCTAGTTGTAACTGACTGCAAAGACTGCAAGGCAGCATAGGTGAAAAAAAAACTAATCTTACTCATCCACCAAAATACAGTTACATCCACTGAAGTGAAGACAATTAATGCATGATGGAAAGTGCACTAAATACCTTCATGTGTCTTTGGAATGTGAGTAGTTATAACGATAAAACTGTCATGCTTTGTCTTATTTATAGGGTGTGGAAAGTCTTCTGATGCAGTTACATTTAACTCATTAAAACCACTACATTAGTTAGGCTCTGACTCTGTTTAGCAGTTTAAACACTTTGTTGCTGCTTTAGGTTGTGTATCCCCAGTAAAGGACAGTGAAGCTTGGAGCGGGAAAAACCAGATTTGTTATTGTTTAATACATTGTAGTAAGTATGGCTATGCAAGTTGAACCATCCAATATGTGATAAAAATAATAATAATAATAATAATAATAATAATAATAATAATAATAATAATAATAATAATAATAATAATAATAATAATAATAATAATAATGCTTAATGTGGGGAATCACTATCATCTTAATAATTTTTTTTGTTTGTTTGCTGGTTTTGTTATTGTAACATTGTTGCATTTCTCTCAGAAAAATAAATAAATAAATAAATAAATAAATAAATAAATAAAAAACATGAGGGCAACCATTGAACCCCTATGTTGCTAGATAATTACAACTGCTGACACATACACTGTGGTTGTTCCTTTAATAGTTGCTCATTCTCCTGTAAACTAGCTCTGAAGAAGTCCTGATTATACCCTTTCCATTACATCACTGGATAATGATTATACTCTTTTGTTTTCTTCACCATATGATTATACCTCGTTTGGTTATTCCTACTGTCACCAACCAATGCCAGGTGTACAAAGCATGCCCCTGCCCTCACAGACAACCAGCTAATATCTTCCAAATACACAACCTTGAACGAGGAAACATCATTGTGACTGAAGAAAAGACTTAACACTAAAAAGACAGTACAACAAATAGTCTGCTGAAACAAATCTCCTCAGAAATGATGCCAGTGTAACAGGCAGTGTTGTGTGATACACTGCCATTACGGATTCTGTCCTGTCCCCTGACGGTGAGATGAGATGAGGTTAAAAGCTCTAAAACCATGGATGCAGAAGAGCCTGGCTCTTTTACACTGCGGTTAAGATGCTGGCTTGCATCTTAACTGTACAGTAGTCTCCGGCTAAAAGAACTGGGTAAGAGAACTCTGTTGCACCAGTTTAGGTATGTTGGAAAAGTAATCTGCATGCATGTTGTCAATTCATCTGGAACCAAATGCCCTAGGAACAAATTAACTTAATCGTAACCCTACATTCACTATCAGATTTCAAAACTGCTATTTAGTCATTCAATGGTTATATTAATGTGACACTTATCAAAAAAGCAAAAAAGCTATAAAGTTTGAACTAAAGTCCTCATGATTTTTTAAACAGCAGTGGGAAAAAATGTTGAATATTTTAATAATGTAACATTTCACACTCATATCCATAGAGTGCAGATTATATTTGGATGAAATACTGTACAATTCATTTTAGGTAAAAATAATATTTCACACACACAATGCTATATAAAAAGACTGTAGGCTGATCGAAGAGAGAACTCATATGGAGGAAGATAGCTAACTCACTTAAGCTCACCAAGTCAAAGATAAACAAACATTTATGTGATTTATATATTGTAATGAATCTGTCTTAAAAAAAAAAAAACTTTAAAAGAGACTACATGTTCAACCTGATTAGCATTTACTAGAAGCTTGTGTTTTCCATATGCTTATATCTACAAAAATATTACTCAATCATCTGTTTGCAACCACAGGATATATTCACAGTTCTATACTCAGATGTATTTCAGAATATGGACCAGGTCATGCTGTCATTTATTATTTTGTAGTTGACTACAGAACGTATTTATAGTTACAGCACTACCGATCGCAGGATGTATTTCTGAGAATTTACAGTCTTTCAATGAAGTGTTATTTTAGTCTAGTTTTGAGTTATCTAAACACAGAAATTACAGGTAGAACATCTCGTTAAAAAATAAAAAAGCTAAAAGGAAAGCAAAAACACCAGTAATAGAGATTTAAAACATTTGCTAGTTTATAAGCACAAAAAAGCCTGATAATCACATGGTAGTCGAACCCCAGGGTTCCATTGCTTAACTACTAAACTCCTCATGAGATTCTGCTGCATCTAAACATTCCAAATAGATGAAGCATCTACCCAATTTGAAAAGCCAGTTTCAGGCAGCTCATTTCTGTTCTTTTAGACCTATATACGGGTTAATTGAAGCAATATCCCATCACTAGCACACTGTTTTAAAAAGCCATTCAACCACAGCACAAAAGGCTCTCGTCATTTGGTGATAATGGTTTTCAGATTTGTAAACAACCTCCCCGTGTTTGAAAATCTATACACCACAGCAGAATACAGAAACCCCTTATTAACACACCACAATAGCATAACACCCAGCAGAAACCCCTAATGAGACATTAGTCAAAGTCTATCACAGATGTAATGCTTTCATTTATTTTGGCAATTAAAACTCTGTTCAATACAAAACACTGTGTCTGAAAAGGGCAAGAATTCAATAAAAGGCCGCCCCTGTGGGTTAATTTAGCAATATCAGGCTGAGAGAAAAAGTATACGAGAAGTGTTTTAAAATGTTAATTAACAATATGTGACAACATCTTACTAATATTACATTACTAACATATTTTGTGTTCTTGCACAAAAATCGAAAATGGAAAGTTATCTGCTGTTTTTTTTTTTTTTTTTTTATTAATTGTCCTAAAGACATGTGCTTTTGTAGATATTTGTAATTTGTAGAAAACATATATTAATATTGATATACACCTTACGGACTGTCTCAGACAATCAGGTTCCAAGTAGAGTGGTTACTATCGTGCAGCAGATGCCCTCTAAAAGCTAACAGGACTTTGGCATCTTGAAACTTTAAACAGCAACATCAATCTCAAGCAGTCTAATCAACTCTGACCTTAAAACATAGTTGAGAAAAGTCCTTATGCACAAAAACATTTGGTAATTTAATAATAGCATTTATATTCTCTGCAACAACCTTCAGATAATTGACCTTGTCTTTTGTTAGGTGCCCTCTCCTTTGACTGTCACAGCAGTGGATTATCCTGCAGGGAGTGATCACTGTGATGGACATTAATGTCTAAACAGAACCTCAGTAATATACAATATATATATTCATTTTGAAATGTTTCTCAAAATTCCTTTTAAGTACCTCTGTCTTAGTAGCGAGTGTTTTAAGGCTAAGAACGCATGGGGTGGGGGTATACGATTTCATTTGCAGAACATCTTTCATCTTGGCTTTGTTAAGAAGCAGACAGAAAAGTGACCCACCAGAATTGTAGTAATAACAAGAGAGCGGTTAGAAAGCGAGTCGGTGATGTTCATCCCTTTCCCCCTTGAAACCTCCGTAACATTCAGGCCGTCTGTGGGATTCCACGTTCCAATCTGTAAAAGAAATGAAAAGCAGTTGTGTTACACCCACTGTATCTCTTAACAAGCCTGCGCAGGGATTCAAAAGGAAATTGCTGTTTGATTTTGATTGCGCCTGGCCCTAGTTGGGAAGATAAAGATCTAATAATTCATAAACCCCTGCTGAAAACTGATTTTCTGCTTGTGAAAAAGGCTATAGTAAGCAATCAAGGAAACTGCCTTGCCTAGATTAGTGATCTGCATGGCAGACGTCGTCCATTTAAATTGCAATCATGTCTCTGGTCTCAGGGTATAGAAACAGCCTCAGCCCATAGCATTAGAACATTCAACTGGTGCAGATGATTGGCTATAATCATGCTTGGCAGAGCTTGATTTTTTTTAAGCAAACGCAAGCAGGTCAATGGCAATGCTAAAAAAAAAAAGACACAAACTGAAACCGCCATGGTTCTTTAGCCCCTTCCTTAGATGCTAAGTAACCTTTTACTATTCCAAAATCCAACCTTAAAGTAATTGTACCCACAAACCGCTCTCTATCAGAAACATAAGGTAATTCAAAGGAGTTTGCGGCAACAGAATGTAGTGCTGAAGCTGGAAATGTTCCCACTGTTCCTGTTAGACATGAGCTAAAAAAAAAATCTTGTTTTATCGAGTGTTATTTGTGATATAGCTCCACCAGTAAATCGAATACCTAATCAAGTGTCAGCCAGCCCCAGGCATCTAGAAAACATATCATAATGGATTTTGGGTTGTGTATGGTTACCTAAACAAAGAAGCATGCTCAGTACCATATTTATACAGCTTGCATCTTGCTTATTTCATCAAATATTTTTTTCAGGCATCAACAACAACACCTCAATCATACATTGAATTAATGGTAATCTTGTTTTTTTTCAAATAAATATTACTTTTTTGAGGTTTTTAATCTTTAGTTCGGATTACTGGTTTTAGACTTTTTGTATCCCAGCAGTCTGCCCGAATCGCATTTCAAGGTCAAATTTAGCAAATTCATCAATGATCATTCTTTGAATAATATTTATAATACACTTTTAAAGTGCCATTTTGGCATTAGCTGTGCTATCATTTCAATGTAATCCCAGAGATTCATGTTTACTAATAAACTTGCTTGCTGCCCTTAGTTTCTGCACCCCCTCCAGTCTCCTAAAGTATCACTCACTCTCTCACTGCAAAACAAAATGCAAGCTCAATTGTAGGCACTCAGAACTGCATTGAATTCTGAATGGCTTCTCGCAAATTACATTGTTACAGGTAATCTCGGAAAGACCAGAGAAAACGGCTGAATAGAGGCAAACACAACACAGGCTTTACACAATTATCACCCTTGGGCGAAGCTCTACATTAAAATGCTTCCCTAACAGTAGGTAGAATAGTCTTGTGGCTGTATGTAAAAATGTTCAAAAAAGATAAAATGTGGATTAAATTACCCTGCATCCCTAAAGCAAAAATCCATATTCATGTACTAAATATTTACAGAGAAGCACTCTAAACAGTGTTAGTTTTTTTCTATACATCGATTGTGTGATAGTAATGCCTTTGTAGCCGTGCTTAATGTTTATTGTTTTTCATTGTTTTACAGAAATGCTATGTTTTATGTCTGTGATCATTAAAATCACAATTGCATTTCTTTCCATATAGTCTAGTGTTGCTTAAGACTGAAACTCATACTAACCTATGCCCTCTAATAGAATGCATTATATACACGGGAATGGGGTCTGTATTACTTGCTCTATGCCTTGCATACTATTTTGAATTTGTATAATTATATTTCTTTTCTATACTTCATTTTGTACTAAATTTTCTTTACATGTTATTAATTGTAGGCCCCTTTGACAAAAGTTCTATAATTTCAGTCTGTATCTATTAATTCCAGTCTGTATCTATTAATTCCATAACATGCTACTGTTCCAGCACATTTAATATCCTTAATTAAGTTGTGAATACAATTGCTATACTGTATATTAGTATGCATATTGTCAGTTACTATGTATTATATTTGTCTAAAAGTAAAGACACAAATATAATATATTCCTGGAAATAGTTTTTGCTGCTGCAGGTTCCCTAGAGAAACATGTTTATACAAATTCCTGCAACATACACAAGAAATAGGCTAACCCTAGGCACTCAAGTGTAATTTTAAGACAGATATATTTTGCAGGACACCGTAATGCCTAGCTTTCAGAAAGCTGTAAAATAATACCGTCCTCAGTACAAATAAACGTTGTGAAACCAAAGGATAGGGGTCTGTAGAAACTAGCCTCAAATATGTCTTAATCTCCCTCTCTCAGCATCCACGTTCCTGTTATATCAATTCAATTAACCCAATTGGTTAAATGTGATTATCCCAAGTGGTCTATTTTGAAAGGTAATTGTATTCTTTCATGAAGGAGCGTTCCAACTTTTAATGATGTTACAACTTGTATCAAGTGATTCCTCTATTTTACATTTAACAGCATTTCATAATGATTGAAACTAATGCTAACATTCACTTTGTTGGATTACTTAAGGAGCCCTCAGGCTTCAAACAGTATTTTGTTTTCAAAGTGAACTCATTCCACTCCAAGGCAAACTAGTCTTCAGTCTTTCCTCTGGCAGTGGTGCTTAGTAGTGGACAGCAATACATTCATTAATAACATTATGATTTTACTGAATCATGACATGCTTCTCACAGTCTGAAATGTTTATGAAACAAACAAATAGCCTGCTGAGTGACAACAACATGGCACAACACCCTGACTATAAATCATTATGAGTGATCGTAATTGGTCAGAGCCTCACCAGTGTCCCTACTGTACTACAGCGGTTTAAAGAACAGATAGGATCTATCTGACAGTTTTGGTCCTGAGGGAGCTGTTGAATGATTCAGAAGAGAAGGCTGAACAACACTTCTTCTGAGTTCATACAGCAGCTTTGGGTTATAGTTCACTAACGTGTTACAAGAGGAGCATTCTCTTTATGGCCTACCCTGGCCTGGAAAATTAACCTAGTACAGTATGTATCTTATTAACGCATTACTGTATATTTATTTAGTTATTTATTTTATGAAATAAAATAAAAAAATAAATAACTGACTTTTTTTTCTTCCGATAAGTCTGTGCTACGAGATTCAAAGTGCCACATCATTAGATAGCTTCTACTTCTATAAAGACTCTTTTGCTGATCTAGCCTATGCTACATATATCTATGACAGGCAGCTAGGCTAAATAAAGGCAGCTCCTGAATTCAGGAGAAATAAACACAGACAAAACAAATCTCATGTAAAGCCTGCAGCTGGGGCTGCACAATCAGGAATTCTACTAATATGACTCAATCAGAGGGTTTTTAATAAACAGGACTCCGCTATGACAACACTCAAGAAGACCCCACTGCATAGGCTAAACCTGCTGTATTTTTTTGTCACCATCATTATTTCTAGTTTGCACTAGTGTGCCATTTTTGCATAATTCCAAAAAGGCAAACATATTCAATAGATTTACAAAGGGCAGCCTTCATTTCTGCATTTTTTCTCAATTAAAGCCACTCGATAAACATACTTGTAAATAATTAAGCCCCTCATTATTATAAAAAGCATTTAAATCCTGACCTGGGAATGTCATTAACAAAGCATGCAATTAACACTGAAGTACTTTAATCTCATTTGTTTTATGACCCGCTGTGGCTGTGTTTCAAGCAGTCCATTACATTTCTTGTTGGGAACTAAATGATATTAGCAACACAAAACAAGCAGTACAAAGCCAGACACATGCGTACGCTAACATTTGTTAGGGAACTCATTGTTTGTATTTATCTACAGGAAATAACCTTAAGATGCAACCGATTACACATAAAAAAATCTTTCTTACTTTTCTATATTTCTGAATTCGGTGCTAATGAACGGTGAGAGAGACTTGCTGCAGCCAGTCTTACAGGAATTGTATTTCAGTACAAAATTGAGGAGGCAGTGTGGTCCAGTGGTTAAAGAAAAGGGCTTGTAACCAGGAGGTTCCTGGTTCAAATCCCACCTCAGCCACTGACTCATTGTGTGACCCTGAGCAAGTCACTTAACCTCCTTGTATTCCGTCTTTCGGGTGAGACGTAGTTGTAAGTAACTTTGCAGCTGATGCATAGTTCACACGCCTATTGTGGGTACAGCAACACTGCTAGCAATGTAGCTGGAAACTAATGGAGTACATTACTTTCACCCAAAACAGCTTGGTTTTAACTATAGTATATGGATGGTCCCTACAAACACAGGGCATGTGAACAGTGGGCAATGGTTTCATTACAGTAGATGAATAAAAGTCCAGTCAGAAAACTCATGTGATTGAAGAACAACATTAACTTAGACAAAGCCACAAAAACAGATGGAGGCTGGGAGGCAAACGCTGATGCAACAGGGACGAATGGATTGAGGTAAAATGTAAAACCCTTTGTAGCTGATCACTGGACATGTTGTTTATCCCGTGATGAATATTCTGGGTATTGGAAACACCTAATATGCTTGATGTTTATTTTAATCTAGTTTAAAAGTAAGTTCTCTGCCTGAACCTCCGCTTTGCTGAATTCTTGACATGGCAGTTTGCATGGGGTTTCTAATTTTCTTATCTAAAGGAACGGTAAACCTTTTCCAGCCCATCTTCCTTCAGACTGATGATATCCAAATCAAACTCTGTCCGCAGACCACTGGTCTTGTTGAAAACCATCCGCCCAGTTAATCCTTCCCATTGGGCCTGGGAAAGGGACACAACAAGATGGAAGTTACTAGACATCCTTACTCATCGCTCAGCACCACATTTCATTTTAATTACATTTTACATTGAAACGTTCTCCCACTGGACCATGATTAATTAACAATCATCTCCATCATTGTTCATTGTGAAGCCTTCGCTTGATTTCTCATGAACTCTATTATAACCCTGTGTCCTGATTTACTGATAAACCTCGCTGGCTGAACGTATATCTTGTTTCAAGGTTTAATAGGGTTGTCTGTTACATTTGTGTGAAAGAAAACAATGCTGTGCTCATTTTACAGTGTCCCTTTATTCTGTTCTATTCAATGAATCAGATGTGTTCACACTCCTACAGACCTACTGTGATGAATAGGCTTGAATAGGCTGCTTTAATTCAAATTCTGCAGCCTCTGATTCAGTCTTGAGCCCGATCTTGAGCTTCTTCAAGACACTGGCTAATATGTTATCTCTCTCCAAAACTAAGATATTTCACTACCACATGTACACAGGACTCAAATGTCAATAAAACATGTTAAATTGACATGGTGTATTGCTAGACATGGTGTTTTTTTTTTCTATCATACTTATTTTAAAGCACAACATATTGGTCACAGACAGCAGTATGGCTTTATTCTTCTGAATTTATTTTATCTAAAGAATTTTAGCATAGTGCCACCCATGGCTGAATAATGGAATTTAGGATTATTATACAGATTAGATACGATATGAGACGGTATGATACGATATGATACATGGCACTGGCTAAATGCTGGAAAACATTTCAGTTCAAAGTAATTTGAAAAAAACAATTTGTATTTGAAACAGAAAAAAAAAGCTTTTAAATGACCTATACAGTGTTCGTAAGCAGAAATTCGGAATAATTGATATCTGTCAAGTTTCTAAGCGAGAACATGACCCAACTTGATTTACTCACACTGTTTTCTTATTTCCAATTATTCCTTTCCAATGTTAATGACAAATTAAGGTCGATACATACACTGCACAAGCTAACATTATTTGAGTAAAAAAAAAAACACAAAAAAAGTGAGGCGATAAAGCTTCTTTTTGAAATACCTCTTTGATAAAATTCATAAAGCGTCCACCGAACCTCCAGGGTTTGTGCCGGTGACACTGCAAAGAGTTGACGGTCATCTGAGGGGCTCTCTGATAGGAAACCGACACAATATGCACAGCATCATACGTCAGAGCAGCATCTGTCTGAAATAAAGGGGAACATTATTTCAGCTGATAAAAGTCCTGCTGACTAAAGAAATAATGGTCCCTATTCACAAAGAGGTAACCGGTGACTTATTTAAAGTGGGTTTCTGCTACCAACTAACTGCTTTCTAGTCATTCTTTATAATGGCCAATATTACTGGGGAACGTCTGAGATATCTGGAGGTTTCAGTTCATTGCAAAATTAGTATAACCATGATAAGATGCTTGAGGTTTCTGAAAGCTTTTCAGTAACTATACTGCTTCATGGTTGGTTTCATAGACTCTGGTTAGCACTAATCCTGGACTATCTAATGTTACTTTAGGTAAGGTAGTCCAAGATTAGGGCTAATTAGGATATGTGAAACCAGACAGAATTGAATAATTTGCCTAAAATGTTCTTTTGTGGATTATTTGAAAGTGTTAACTTTGCTCTATAATGAAGGAATAACTCTCTTTAATTTTGTTGAAACTAAGCATAACTTGCATGACGTGTTCTGATTATATTATTTCCATATATCCCCATTGGCTATATCTGTATGCCATCCCTGTCCAGTATTACTATTATTTTTATTTTAATATCTGTGCACACTCTATACTATCTATGGAAGGATCATTTCCAAGATAATCATTGCCGTCTAAAATCACATTGACTCCTGGCTGAAAGAAAACGCTACTGGAAATACTGGTAAACCAGTTTGGTGTTTGTGTTGAAATGTGGTTAAATACAATGGTCACAGAAATATTTTCTGAAGTGTCAGCTTTTACTAGGTATCTACTCTCATTTGTAGTTTTAAATATATGTCGTAATAAAACACTGATCATACCGTCATAATGCCATCTAGAAGGCCTGATTCAGGCTTCGTGCCACTTGAAGTCGCTCCATAGACCATTTTTCCACCACCGATGCTACATGGGGATTTTCTGTATTCAAAATCCGGAACCCGGTCATATTAACTCCGCAGTAACGATATGGCTCCAAGTCAAGTGCATAAAGGTCCTTTTGAAAAAAAAAAAGATCTAATTTAACATACAGGAATTGCTTTTTATTGTAGCTGTAAGAAAAGCCCTAGACTGCTTTGTGTTGCCGCAGAAAAGAAATGGGATTAGCTTCAGAGAGGATAAGGCATTTCATGGAGTCCGCGTATGAACTTTGAAAACACAACATCAATCTTTCCTACAACTTTCACTGGAGGATTTAACCTTGCATATGTAAGCACATGCATATAAAACAGTGGGAACTCGACAACTATGTTATAAGGATAATGATGATTTTCAGTTTAAAAAAAAGGTTTTACAGCTTTATCACACAAGTACATATAATAATAATCAAATTGTTTTTATAATGAATTTATCAATAAAAGTAGATGTTGTCATGGCTTGAAAAAGCTAAGGATTATATGCAGGGAACTGTAGTCAGCCTTGCAAATTTGGTAATATTTTGATGTGTTCTTAGCCAAATTATGACACACAGTGCATTCAAGATTAACTGGAGACCTTTTAGAAACATCCAGTGTAACATAATAGAGTAATTCATTAGCACCCTGTGGGCCCCATACTGTAGCAACACAAGTACACAAGGTACAGAACAGGCTCAGGAAACCTCACAGCCAGAAAGAACAAATAGATGCATTTCACCTACCAGAACAAAAGCGCCTATTGAAGACGGCTTCTTATTTTAATTGCCTAAATCAGTAACGGTTTCTGGTCTACATAATGAAAACTCCCTGGTTTTCAATAGTAATTTAGACAGGGATTAAAACTCCCAGCACTAGTAACTATCAAGACAATGTCATACTTAACCACTACCCAATCCACCCGGGATGTTCCTTCAAGTACTACAAGCCCATGAATGTAATGAAACAGCCAGCAATGCAGAGACAAGTCTGTAACAACCCCAGGGATCATAACAAGTGTTTTCAGCTAGTTTATATCACATTGCTAAAAGGCTAAAACACAGGTTCGGTTACATGCTTGTGCTGCATAGATTATTAGTGCTGCTGTGGGATTAAGGACATAAACAAGTTAATAATGCGTTAGTAATATATGTTACCTCATTATAAGGCAACCTTATAGCACAGAACTTGTTATAAGGTTGTAAGGTCATGGATCCCCATTCTCCCATAATGCCATACAATGCATCAAATTGTACCACTTTAAAAACAGTTTATACTGTAATTAACATTCGTACATCAAATTAGAAGAATTCTTAAATCTTAACATGAATACAATACATCTATTAAACCATGTTAAAATATCAGACAAATATGTTACGATTTTATTTCATACGCTACCAAAGTTGTAAAGATGTAGTGGTAGTATTCTGTCATCATCCCCATTGCCAAGGCCTTTAGGGAGGTAAAAGATGATAAAGAAACACATTCAAACATGAATTGACACACAGTAATTGGAATGATGAATGTCAAATGTATTCTGAATTGTGTGGATGTTCTGCACTGGCTTGGGTAAAAGAGTTACTAACAAACCCATCCTTCCTGTACTTTCTTTAGTTCAGCTTAAGCTGTTTCATATCATTATCAAAAGCACAAAATGCATCCGGCTTATGTGTGCTGTCAGGTCAGGACCCTGCAGGTGAGACATGATTAAAGGTTTATAACTGTCTGTGCAAAATTAGTCTGGCTCTTGTGTACAGTGGTTGACGCTGGCTTGGGGAAAGTGTGGTAGCCAGTTACTGCAGATATTTATTTTTTGGGGAAGATTACTACATTGACTTTATTTTCCTGTTCTGTGGTGACGTTAGGCTCAGACTCACCTGTTTTAGAATCTGAGCTGCCATCGTGTGACTACAGTCAAAGATAATGCGAAACTCCCGACTCCTCTTCATCTCTTTCAACAGGGGCCTAGCGTCGTCATCCAGAGGCAGTTGTCGTATTTTTAACCGGATGTTATACCTGGAGGGGGCCATTATCAGTTCCTGTAGTCTAATAAGACCTTTAGGGAACAAATGTCAGAGAGCTTTCGCTAACTTAGCACATAATTACAGCTTGTACTCACTGAATTCAAATGTATACAGAACACCGAGGTGAAACCTCTAATTTTTGAAGACTGCCTTGGGAGACTTTACAGATTGAAACAACCCCTGTAGTTAAAGACTCAAGGCAGGCACACATAGTTGAAAGTTAATTCACAGTAAAAAAATAATAATAATAATAATAAATGTCTTGCTTAATAACAGAATTAATCAGTTATTTATTTGTCAAATCACGGAAATATACCTGTACTAAAGTACGTAACATACTTCACCTCAACGTATGTCAATCATATCAGCAAGGCATGTTTTAAATTATTTAAAATTAATTAAAGGGAGCTAGTGGGGCAGCAGGTTCATTCAATAGCGTTACTGAGAGAATCATGGGATAGAACTGTGTACCGCTCTAACGTGCACAATTGGACTCTCTGCTTGAGCGAGAGATTCAGGGCTAATTCACAGGGGGTGGAGTAGGAATCAAGGGAAAGGGTCAGAATCTCACCATTAATGTGCTGTGGCAGAGCTTAAGCAAAGTTACCTGCATTAGAAGTCTACGGAGCTGCTGTATCTAATAAGAGGCGAAGGTTCCAAAACCATGAGATGCTGATTAAAAGGAGGCATCTACTCACTGAACCAAACAAATGGGGAAAAAGACTAGATGTGAATCCTGCTTGGGGACATGCAGCAACCTGACTAAAAGCTGTAATTCAAATGGTAATATCAGAGTGAGATGCTGCTCCAAGTACCCAGATACAGGTTGCAGGAAAAGAGAGATCCACTTGCCATATGAAAAGCTAATCACAAGGTTCATTATAAAGCTTGCAAGCATATGGATTGCTTGTACAATTGTTTTGAATCCATGTAGGACCCTGTTCAGGTGCAGATTGGATTAAAACAAAAAAAGTGAAGAATGTGTACTGTATGACTTTTACATACAGTAAAAGCACTCTTCTAATATAATGACTGTACATGAATTAAATGCCTTTTTAAGGGGAGTGCCTTCACCAATTTTGAGCAATTCCTGAATGCAGCTTCCTGAATGCAGCTTTACATTATAGTATGCAAAAATCAGCAACGGGGGTTGCAGTAAGACAATGCCCTGCCTCAGCATCTTCACTTACCAGTGCTGTCATCATAAACAACCGTGGCAGTCTTCCATTTTAAAAACTGTACAAGGTCCAGAATGGCGAGACTGAGCGAGGAGTAGTCTGGATACAGATTGGCGTAGAAAGTGTCCCTGTTATCCATTGGATGGTGTTTCCATCGCACTTGTATGTGTGGCACTTCCAACGCATTACAAATGGACTGAACCGCATTAGATGAAGAGCTGTGGGATGGCCCAAATATTGCAACTACACCTAAGGACAGCTGATCACAGGCTATAGAGAAAATAAAAATACAATTAATAGAAAGCATATCAGTACTGTGACTCTGAATCTATAATATACTTTTCTCTGATGAATGCAGAATAAAAGGGCCCGGTGTCTTTATAGTCAATACAAGTCGTTAAATGCTAAACATGTTGACAGTGTGGTTGGCTTACCTTTTCTTGATGCTTCAAAGCTATCATAGATATTTATCCTTTGTATGTCATATGTTAATGTAGTATTTGGTAGCAAAGTCCTATTTCTGTTAATGTTATTCACAGCAAATTTAAAGGCTTGCTCTTCTGCGCTTACAAGTGGACCCCCGGCTCCTTCGATAAGTTCAAAGATTCCTCCTGGAACGCAAGAACAAAAAAAAAAAAAACATTAGTTTTGGGATCATTTGCAATGCAGACTTGGGCACGTTGCTCATCAACAGCTACACAGGTAAATAATGAGAACCTGTTCATGCTTTCTGCAAAACAAAAAGAAATATTGAAGTTTTGTAGTGCTCTTAAGGTAGCTAGTTAAAAGATACCCAAACTCATAAATCCCAGGTGCTCCATTCATTAAGGCTACAGTGGTATTCAAAGCCAGTGGTTCACCTGTCGCAGAGCAGTAACGCACAAATGTTGCAGCTTTGCGATCCTGTTTTTTTCTGACCAGCATTGAATCAGCTGTATTTCATTAATACTCCCACCTGGTGGCAAAAGAGAGCAGAAAATGCATAAAACAAAACAGCAGGGCGCACAGTGGACTTAAAGACTAAGCTTTAAAGACAACCGTGCATTCAGCAAGCTAAACTGCACATGGTTTGAAGTTATGCTCTGACGTCTATTGATTGTTCACGCTCGTTCAAACGGGAGGAGCTGTAGTTATTGTACTAAAATCAATATTTTAGTCAGGGAACTCATGCGATAGATACAATATTTATTACAGATTAGACATGATAACACATTTAGGCATATTATACATTCTTGGCCTCGCCTCGGGTAACCCCTGCCCATATTTTTTTTCCGCTGGTAAGTGGAGAGGCTGACTGTAGGGAAGCCATGAGCAGGGGGCAGGACAGCTTCCCTCCCCCTTAGACAAAGCCAAAAACAGGTGGATCCCTGATGATCATTGGGCAAACAATGACGTTGTTAGCGATGAAGCTGCTATTTCAATTGATAATTGCCTGGTTAACAGTGAGTTCCCTGCCTGAACCACCACATTGCTTCATATCAGGCTGTATAAAAAGTGCTTACAAGTATAAATACCCCACAAAACACTCAACTTTTTTTAAGCGTACAAGAGATGATTAATCCAGCAAGAATCTCAAATGATCTGCAGCGTCCTTATTTATGTAAATATGTATGTATACTACTGATACAGTACTTACACAGTTCAGTCCTATGCAATAGAAAGTGCTTTTGACACTTGGTGCAATTAGATCAGAGAAATAGGAACTACCTGTAGTGTTGAATTTACGCTAAGAATAGACATAGCAGGCTTTTCTATATCAAGATATGCACCTGGGAGTAGAAAATACATGTCTAACATGCTCCTACAAGCTTGTGCAAGGTTGTAGTGTCAGACTTCATGCTCTTCAATGACAGTTCACTAGAATTTGAAATGTATAGTACTGCCAAAAAAAAAAAAAAACGTACTGAATCACAATCATTCTAAATACAGTTATTACCGTGATAAACTAAACCCCTTCCATTAAATAACCACTGATCAATTCTGAAAAATATAATACTGCATTCCTGCCTATAGCTATAATTTTTAATGTGTCGTTTTTATAGTTTATAAGCCAAAAACAACTACCTTAAATTTGCTCTAACTGTATAGTAATAATAATAATAATAATAATAATAATAATAATAATAATAATAATAATAATAATAATAATAATAAGCAATATAGTGTGCCTATTTTCAATTGTCAGTTGTTGAAGGGTATAAATTACCATAGCATTACACACTAATGGCTTCAACAGTTAGCAGGATATCTGATACTAAAGGCTATTACTTTGAACCGAATTTTGTTTTCTAATCACCATACCTCATATAGTAAAATGTAGGTCATTTTCACTAATGTGGCTTGGAATTCAGAAAAGGTAAAGTGGATAACATTGTGACCACAGCTCCCAGGGTAAGGAAGCAAGGTTCTATAATGATAAATGAGCAGCAGTATTTTTAGATAGCCAATAGATGGTTTCTAAAGAGGAAAAGGGACTGCAGCAGGAAATAAATGTGTCTGTCTCGCCTTTTAGTAGCTTTTAGTCTGAACCACACTCTGTGTTAAGTGGCTCGGTAAAAAAAAAAATTTAAAAATTCTTTCAGGAAAGCAAAAATGGTTTTGTCTTGTCATATAACTTGACTATTTAGCCTTGGATCACTTTGGGGTCAGCCTGAAAAAAAAAAAAAAAATGATACAGGTTTGTTGCAATCTCTGACAAATTGCTACCGGTACCTACATTTTAAAATTGCACTGAAATATAATTATTATTATTATTATTATTATTATTATTATTATTATTATTATTATTATTATTATTATTATTATTAATTAAGTATTTGATGTTTAGATGGAATAGGAATTTTACAGCTAGACAAAAGTTTTGCATCACCTAAAATCTTAGGATTGAGACATCATTTAAAAAAAAAAAAAAAATTATTTCACAATATGCAATCAAAGAAACTACAAAATGATATCGCAAAAGAATACCAGAAGCCATAGTAGTAGTACAGTATTTCATGTTAGAGTTCGAAATGTCACATTTTTCAATTTTTGTCAATTTTTTGTTTTGTTAAGTATATGGAAAACTAACAGCGGTATATAATTGAATATGTTAACGTAACATTATTCATCAGGTTTCATTCCACTTTATGAAGCAAAATGAGTTAATTCTATAGGGTTATGCAAAACTTCCGGCCATAGCTGTATATGGAATGTGTTTTAAAGCCAGTTTTCTAGTTATTGCCAAGATTTATGAATAATAGGTCTAAGGTATTGGTGTACCAAGAGAATTAATTAGATACTAGACCCCTACTTCAAAATGAACCCTTGCGAGAAACAGTTCAAACGTTACAGACAATCCTTTCCTGACGATGAGCACTCTTAATAACATATTACATACAAATAACCTAACAGCTTGAATTTATCACAATGAAATGCTTAAGCAAATTAACTCTAATACTATTTATGACTGCATTGCCCGGGGCCTCAAATCGTAGGGGCCTAATGCATAGAAATCAAGAAGAGAAAGTGCATTAAAGGAAATGAGTCCAGCTGTTTCAAGGGAAATCTCATTATAGTACATTAAGTAATTGCTCGAGTATATACTAATTTGACTGTTAAGAGGATAATATTTGTATAGCTCAGAAGCACTCTAACAAATGTAATGACCAGAAACTTCTCTAAAGCATGAACTCACTTGCATTATGCTTTAAAAAAATGTAATAAAAAACTACTGTATAAGCAAAACAATTGTGTACGTATACAAACTTGAAAAAAGTGGATTTGCAATACACTCCTTAAATGTAACGCCATTTTGTTTTGGGCTTTCATTTTAAACATCAATCAATTTCCCACCTAAATGTTTCCAGTTATCTTTGTACATTACAAGATGAGCTCATTCATCTGTTGGGTGTCGTTCTGCAGTGGAAAAATGTGCTAATTATCATTGCCTTTTTTATAATTCGCCATGCAATGGGCTGCATATTTTTTTTGTAACTATTGAAAAGGCAGCTGTAGAACAAATGTTTAGCTGTAATAGAAATGGATTACATAAGAATTGAGTAAAAAAAAAAAAAAGAAATTAAAATTGTTAAATTAAAAAGTTGCAGACATAGGGGTTGTTTTGATCAGTGTTTTACTGATTGATGCTCTTAAATTGCACCAATCCATATTGATTAACCCAGGGGGATTTTTCAGTTTGTTATTACAATCGGCAATAATAAAATACTGATACCCTGTTTATTAACTCATTTTACCAAGAGATCACAGACCTCATTTCTTGTGAGACTGATTAGGAAATAATCTCTTCCCTGCATGAATTCATGCAAATATTGTATTGGATAATAAGCGGATAGAGGCTCTCGTGTCATATTTGATTGCTTCGAACCACTGTGGTGTCTGGAAAATGTCATGTTATACTAATATTATGATGCAACACATAACTCCATACATGGGTCACATATGGATTGCTATTATAAATCATGAATCAAAAATCACCATTGAGAGTTTATCCAAAACCAGTATCCTATATGGCATACAGATGTTTACTGTAGAATGCGCTAAAGGTTGTTTGAGGATTCTTACTGTATAATCTTCTGAATCACAATTTGATCCATTGATAATGCACTACATTGGTTATTCCTGGTGTGATGCCAATATCAATATGTCTTTCTTGTTGTCATTGTAAAGGTCCCGCTGTATTGGTTCAATTTTAGGACAGGGAACAGTTAATAAAAACAGGGATAATCACTACTTGACTTGACTATAAAGATATAGTGAACAAAGAACATTCCATTCCAATTCAATTCCATTAAGAATCCTTGGGATATATATATATATATATATATATATATATATATATATATATATATATATATATATATATATATATATATATATCTTTTCCTGGCACCATAGCAGCAGGAAATTACCAGAAGCTGCAAGTTACCAGATATTACTATTAGGATGTCACTTTGCAAGAACAATTTAGTAAATGTCTATCTCATTTGTGCTACACTCAAGTATCCTCCTGTGTCATACAAAGCCATTTTCCTTTTGGATGTTGTCAAAATGTTACTATTAGTGTTGGGACAAACACACAGGGATTTCTGTGACTCAATGTTCATTTATAATTCAATAGAGCATTACTGCATACTATAGGACTGTAATTCAACAGAGAAACAATCATCCATAGAGGTGTACACAAGGTATAAATCCATCCAGAATCTTATATTCGTAAGGTCACCACCGATCAAGACATTAACTGAAAGATGTCTTTAACACCATTAATAATTAACACTATTAATGGTCTTCCTTTTCGTTCTTCGCTGATTTATTTATGTATGTGTTTATTTTACATTGATTCAGGTTATTCAAATATTTCAATATTTGATATACTTCTCTATCCAGTAGGGCACACTGTCTAATTGAATTACGACACATAAATGACAACACAGGAAGGTTCAGGATAATATTAATAATGGGTTTTAAAAACGTTGTTAGTACCCCTTTAAGACATAACATACGTAAACACGTTTTCCTCCAAGTATGTTTTAGGCTTTTATCAACACTTTATATAACCTCTATGTTTTTTTTTTTCTGTAGACAAACAGCTAGCATAGCAGACATTGCTTTTAATACAAGTCTCTAAATTCAAACTCTCCAGTGAGAAAGCTGCAGTGTGGGGAACCATCATCCAGACAGATTGTAAGATAAGAAGTGACGCAGATAAATAGACACTTATAGTGTTTCAAAATAAGACTCTTTAAATAATGATAAAGGTTTATCAGATTATCTTGCCTCTCATCCATCTAGTCGATCTCTGTGCTGCCTCTAAACTCGCCAATATCTCATTGCGAGAAACCATTTTACACAGCATCAACCTTTAAGATATTGACTATATGTGGAGAATTGTTGCTTAACCAGGCCTTTACTGAATTGTTCTTAAAACAAAAAGAGCAACAATTAGCGAGAGGCAGAGAGCATTATTTATGCATTTGTTTTTGTTTGATAAAAAAATAATCTTCCAGTATATTTACAATGTGTCTTAATGTATTCACCATTACTTGATTGTCATAGCTGCTTAGTAATATTTACCAAAGTCTATAATGTAATTTCACATATAAAACGTATATTAACCTTTTGATAAAGGTGGAATTGTTTAAACATGCAGTGTCTGTGTCATTTGTGAATTCCTCTTTAGGAGTAATTGTCTGATTGAAGCATTAGGCAAATATTAAGATGTGTGGTTCAGTGGTCAATGTTTTTAAAAGTATATGTATTACTTTTGAAACTACTACTGTATGTTTAAAATATAATGTACATCTGCAACATGCATCCTTTGTTAAATGCATAGCCTGTGTTAAATGCAGTCTTGCATTACTTGCATAATGAGCACATGCATACTACCCTAGAAAACAAATGCAAACTTTCACTAGGATTCAAAATCTGTACATCCTGCCATATACTGGACACAGTTCACGTCTGCTATACAGGGACCCCCACGTGACATAATTTGATTGAAGTCAAATAATAGCCAAAACCAGATCCTTAACAATATGAAAAGCTACAAACACATTTAATATAATCACTATGAATACAGGATCGCTAGGCTGTGCTCGGTTTACAGTTGCAGAACAGAACAGCACATAGTTATTAAAAAGTTACCCTTAGTTAAAGCATAGCCTATAAAAGCATGGTTAATCATAGACATGTAAAGCACAACATTAAACAAAATATTTTTAACAATAAAGTAATGTATATCACCCAGCATGTATAGATGTATATCAGCATATTCTTCAAATCCAGAACAAATCGAATCAATGTGCACCCTTGCTTTGCAAGGGCAGTTCAGATAAGTGCAATCATTTCTCATTTGGATGGCTGCATTCTAGCTGTACAAACACAGCTATTCAATATATTAACTTAACTCCGACTGGCATTTCATAGCTTTCAAAGCCACATTTCCTCTCATATGTTATGATCCCTTTCCTCTGATATGGGAAGCAAGCAACAAACACACACACACTGTAAATAATCACTTTATATTGTTTAAATCATACTTATCTATATAGGGTATTCAAGTTTGTACTCCAAGCACACATACTCCTGTCTTACATTCACACACAATGCATTGTTTTGAAGACACTGACAGAGACGTATAGTGTCAAGTTATCATGTTTAAGCATTGCAAATAAAAAACGATTTTTAAAGCTTCTACGGGTTCAATTTCCATATCACCCATTGACCGATTTTAATACTACAATATACTACTTTACATTAAGAATAAATGGGACTGAAAGTTAAGCACAGATTTGTTTTATATCATCTATTAAATATATATTATGGGTTACGTTAACACTGTATCTAAACTACAGAGAATATTATTATCGGTGCAGTAAATCATGCGGTAATGGCATTATAATGATGATGATTATAAATTGTCAAAATCATTAACACAGATGTTGCCAACACTAGGGGCAGCATTCCTGTAAAGCTCTTTTCTGTTTTAAGCTTCTTCCCACGCGACAGAGAAAGTTAAACCTGTCTAGCCTTTAGGATTTATTGCCAAATTGCTGCAGAATACTTATATCCTGATGTATGAGTTTCATTATCGTTGGTTGTAACGGCCCCACTTCAAAATAAGTGCCTGTTAATTATGTATCCATGCTAGGGTTAGGGTTTAGTAATGGCATTTGTAACTTTGGAATACGGTTAAACCTGCTTTCAACAGCCACTCAAGGGACCACTGAGAAGTGGTCTTAATAGACAAGCGGTCTTCATATTCAAGTTATTTAAATTGGTGAATCCAATCCTTAAAATTGTGCAACACACCTAAACATTTACATTGTCAGCAGTTGCAAACAAATCCTTAATCTTTATAGGATTCTACCAGTAGGCACATTTTTAAATTGTTTTTACAAGATGTTCAACAAGTCAGCATAGAAGCACTATAGCATCATATAATTTACATAATATAACTGTCAGGTTACATGAAATTAGTCAAATCTAATTTTATGCTCAAATGAGCCTGTTGTCTGCAATGCATTATTTCAAGTGCATCTTCTGGCTTTGCACATTTATCTCATTTTCATTCTTATGGATTTTCTGTGCATTATCAAATGGTGCTGGGGCTGCTTCATGAATTCCAATGGGTAAAATTCTACGTGCTAATTAACACACCACTTTACTTATTTTTCATACCTGCAAAACAGAACGTTTCAGCAGTTAACATGTGTAATGACAAATATTTATTTAATAGTGAGACACAGAAGGGAGAGCTGTCTTTCCAGGATTGCCATATAAATCTGCATACAATGTGCCTGACTTAATTTCCATGTAAATTAAAATCATATTTTTTGGGAACGATATCACTTTGGACTTTGGTCTCCAAGGAAAACCTGGTTACTGCATTATGAGGTGTTGGTAGCTTAATAGAGGGTACTCTTCTCTGGGCTAAAACTTAAAGGAGCTTTATATGAAAGTATATATACATTTCTTACATCTTTCATATCCAGTTAAGTGTTTTTTTTTTTTAAATGTTGTTTTTGCTTAAATCATCATTTACCATGATTACAAACTACTCCTGCAGTCATTGGTTCTCTTTCTGAAAAGCTGCATTTTGGTTTGAAACATCACCACTAGGGATGTGCAACTGGGATTTCTGAAGAAGAAAGTACAGCTGCTCACTCCTAGTCTTCCTTTCTAAAACCATTCCACTTCAGAAATTCAGGTGTTAGGAGTCTTTTCAGAAGCAGACCCAGTGGTTAAAAAGGACCCATTAGTTAGTAAGAAAGACCCAATCAGTAACAACATTTGTGAAGCAAACACAACACACATACTAGGATATTAAACAGGTAAGAAATAACAATTAATTGTATGTTATACACTATCCCTTTAATATCTAAAAACATATCACTATATTACCTATTTCACGTGCCATCTTTCAGAGGAAAGATTCATCCTGAGTTAATTTTAAATACACAAGACTACACAGAATTATACAGCCTAGTCAGAGCATACTTGCTGTTGCGAAGATAAACTTTAGCATTGCATTTTCTGAGTAAGGTCCTACCAACGTGCTGTCTGCTTTAGAGACATGGTCTAAACTGGTGGTTAAAATGCTTATTATATGCCAAAACATGTCTGGTCCCTAGGGGATTAAAACAGACCAGACACTGACTGGCATCTTTTTCTCCTTGTTCAACACAGTGTGACAGGCAATTCCCTTATACTCATTATGATCGTTGTGGTTAGAGTGACTTGAGCCAAGTCACAGCTCATTCCAGACACTGCTTAGCCCTTAGCGGTACCAGGCTCAGAACCTTGAAGCAGCAAAGGCTGGTGTGAAACCACGGCGTTCATGAGGCTTGTGCATTAATGTGTAAAAATAAATGCACAATGACTCCATGCTGTGAAGAACCCTCATGAAGCTGGGAGCCTCCTCCTCTGATCCAGAACAAGGTTACAGTGAAAAATCACGCTCCGCTACAGTGTCCCGCAATCATGTTCAATTGTATATGAAAATATGATTACTTAGTGTCTGCTGCTTACAAAATTCATCCTCTGCCTTGTTTGATTCTACTTTATTGAGATCTTATTGACGGTCTACAGGCTTTATTTTAATGCTCTAAACAGCAATGCACTTGAATACTGCCACCGTTTAAATGGACTGATGTGTACTAACATTTCTTACTGTCTGTATGTAAAGGATGGCCCTATTTCAGTATAAAAGTGACCTCATATGGGACTCTATGAACCAAGCGAGCACTCTTATTTTAACCTGCAATGGTAAGAGCAGATTAAATGTAGACACTATTTAGAACTAGAAGCTAGGAGTTCTAAAGTTCATTTTAAATTCAACCTCCAAAATGAAAGACAAAATAAGATAAGCCCTGTGGCTTTATATCTTAAACTCGTATGGTTGGTTCTCTTTGTCCTACTCCGGAGATAAATATTTTCATACTTCCCATATTTCCCCACCACTCCAAGGCAGAACAGTTGTCTCTGAATATTAAAGTCTGTTGGCAGGGGCTGCGACAAGACCTACAGAATGCTAAGCCCCCGTTAACTACGCCCTGTGCTATAAGTCCCCAAAGTTGTGGCATGCATCTGTTACCAGAAGAAATGCTGCAGTACGCACAGCAGCGCCCAAACGCTTCGCTGACTCTCCCTCCCGCTAATCACCACGGTTACAACTTCCCAAGACATAGGCCATGTAATTATTTTACAAGCCACAAGTGGGAGATGTAACATATCTTCAACCGACACTTCTAAACATCCCAACCCCTTTTCCTGGCATCAGAAATACAGTACAGGGATTTCCTAATGCTCATTTTACTGTCTCTCTCCTGATTTGAGATTGCTGTCGTAATAAACACAGTTCTGGCACAGCTGTCCTCTGGGTTAGTGTTTTTACACAAATCTCTCCTCTGTTACACTGGGGCATGTGCCTTGAGATCAACAACAATACTGCTCTTGTAACTGTGCAAGCCCCCTGGTGGTATTCAGAAGCTGTCTTTTGTACACAGATTAGCAGAACGTTCTCTAGAGTATAATGCCTTACTTATTCATGTATTTTTCAAATTGCTCAGTTAGTTAGTTAAGGTGGTTTATTATCCATCCATTATCACTACCAAATCCAGCCTAATTATTAGGAACCCTGCTTTATTAATTGTTAACAGCTTAGCTGTGCATTTTTAAGAGTTTGTCAGTGTCTGCTAAGACAGTAAATAATAAATAATAATAATACATAATAATAAAAAACAGCTAAAATTGCTCAGGAAACATCAGGATTATCAAACCCCTGTTAGGGTTATATTTGTTTAAAGGCCCTTTTAAAGTTTTACTGCAGTAATGTTTATTAATAAATGTTTTTTATTATAGCAGAACATGTGTACATGTGCAAGTAAGCTTGTTATATATATATATACAGTACTGTGCAAAAATTTTTAGGCAGGTGTGAAAAAATGCTGTAAAGTAAGAATGCTTTCAAAAATAGACATGTTAATAGATTATATTTATCAATTAACTAAATGCAAAGTGAGTGAACAGAAGAAAAATCTAAATCAAATCCATATTTGGTGTGACAACCCTTGCCTTCAAAACAGCATCAATTCTTCTAGGTACACTTGCACAAAGTCAGGGATTTTGTAGGCATATAGTCAGGTGTATGATTAAACAATTATACCAAACAGGTGCTAATGATCATCAATTCAATATGTAGGTTGAAACACAATCATTAACTGAAACAGAAACAGCTGTGTAGGAGGAATAAAACTGGGTGAGGAACAACCAAACTCAGCTAACAAGGTGAGGTTGCTGAAGACAGTTTACTGTCAAAAGTCATACACCATGGCAAGACTGAGCACAGCAACAAGACACAAGGTAGTTATACTGCATCAGCAAGGTCTCTCCCAGGCAGAAATTTCAAGGCAGACAGGGGTTTCCAGATGTGCTGTCCAAGCTCTTTTGAAGAAGCACAAAGAAACGGGCAACGTTGAGGACCGTGAACGCAGTGGTCGGCCAAGGAAACTTACTGCAGCAGATGAAAGACACATCATGCTTACTTCCCTTCACAATCGGAAGATGTCCAGCAGTGCCATCGGCTCAGAACTGGCAGAAAACAGTGGGACCCTGGTACACCCATCTACTGTCCGGAGAAGTCTGGTCAGAAGTGGCCTTCATGGAAGACATGCGCCAAAAAGCCATACCTCCGGCGTGGAAACAAGGCCAATCGACTCAACTATGCACGAAAACACAGGAACTGGGGTGCAGAAAAATGGCAGCAGGTGCTCTGGACTGATGAGTCAAAATTTGAAATATTTGGCTGTAGCAGAAGGCAGTTTGTTCGCCGAAGGGCTGGACAGCGGTACACAAATGAGTGTCTGCAGGCAACAGTGAAGCATGGTGGAGGTTCCTTTTAAGTTTGGGGCTGCATTTCTGCAAATGGAGTTGGGGATTTGGTCAGAATTAATGGTCTCCTCAATGCTGAGAAGTACAGGCAGATACTTATCCATCATGCAATACCATCAGGGAGGCATCTGATTGGCCCCAAATTTATTCTGCAGCATGACAACGACCCCAAACATACAGCGAAAGTCATTAAGAACTATCTTCAGCGTAAAGAAGAACAAGGAGTCCTGGAAGTGATGGTATGGCCCCACAGAGCCCTGATCTTAACATCATCGAGTCTGTCTGGGATTACATGAAGAGAGAGAGCAACTGAGGCTGCCTAAATCCACAGAAGAACTGTGGTTAGTTCTCCAAGATGTTTGGGCCAACCTACCTGCCGAGTTCCTTCAAAAACTGTGTGCAAGTGTACCTAGAAGAATTGATGCTTAATGCTGTTTGAAGGCAAGGGTGGTCACACCAAATATGGATTTGATGTAGATTTTTCTTCTGTTCACTCACTTTGCATTTAGTTAATTGATAAATATAATCTATTAACATGTCTATTTTTGAAAGCATTCTTACTTTACAGCATTTTTTCACACCTGCCTAAAACTTTTGCACAGCACTGTATATATATATATATATATATATATATATATATATATATATATATATATATAAGGTCACATAGAGACAGAGATAAGGAAAGAGGGAATTCAAAACATGTATAGCATATTACATTTATTTTCTGTGCTGTGACATTACCATAAGGACACTTCTAACTAACAGCCTGCGGGTATCGTTTTTTAAATAGGATTTGGAGACGCTCACAGGTCTCGCATCCTTATTTCTAAAACCTGTTACACATGATGCCATGCCTTGAGGGTCAGCATCTCCAAGGGGAAATTGACTTTCAAAAAGGGATTTGCTTTTTAAATAACTGCCCGTACCCTAGGTAACTGTTACTGTAATTGATATTGATTTTATACTTTAGGAGGCAATTAATAGCGGGACTAAACTAATTGTGTATACAATTTCAAATCATGTGAGACTCAGAGAACTTAAATAGAAATGGTTAGGAAACTGCTTAGAAAAGAGAAAAAAAGCACGCACGTTATTTAGCAGTCTGTAAAACAGAAAATTGTGACAGACCGATTTTTTTGTGTATGTATATATATATATATATATATATACAGTACTGTGCAAAAGTTTTAGGCAGGTGTGAAAAAATGCTGTAAAGTAAGAATGCTTTCAAAAATAGACATGTTAATAGATTATATTTATCAATTAACTAAATGCAAAGTGAGTGAACAGAAGAAAAACTAAATCAAATCCATATTTGGTGTGACAACCCTTTGCCTTCAAAAACAGCATCAATTCTTCTAGGTACACTTGCACAAAGTCAGGATTTTGTAGGCATATAGTCAGGTGTATGATTAAACAATTATACCAAACAGGTGCTAATGATCATCAATTCAATATGTAGGTTGAAACACAATCATTAACTGAAACAGAAACAGCTGTGTAGGAGGAATAAAACTGGGTGAGGAACAGCCAAACTCAGCTAACAAGGTGAGGTTGCTGAAGACAGTTTACTGTCAAAACTCATACACCATGGCAAGACTGAGCACAGCAACAAGACACAAGGTAGTTATACTGCATCAGCAAGGTCTCTCCCAGGCAGAAATTTCAAGGCAGACAGGGGTTTCCAGATGTGCTGTCCAAGCTCTTTGAAGAAGCACAAAGAAACGGGCAGCGTTGAGGACCGTGAAGCGCAGTGGTCGGCCAAGGAAACCTACTGCAGCAGATGAAAGACACATCATGCTTACTTCCCTTTGCAATCGGAAGATGTCCAGCAGTGCCATCAGCTCAGAACTGGCAGAAAACAGTGGGACCCTGGTACACCCATCTACTGTCCGGAGAAGTCTGGTCAGAAGTGGCCTTCATGGAAGACTTATGCCAAAAAGCCATACCTCCGGCGTGGAAACAAGGCCAAGCGACTCAACTATGCACGAAAACACAGGAACTGGGGTGCAGAAAAATGGCAGCAGGTGCTCTGGACTGATGAGTCAAAATTTGAAATATTTGGCTGTAGCAGAAGGCAGTTTGTTCGCGAAGGGCTGGAGAGCGTGCACGAATGAGTGTCTGCAGGCAACAGTGGAGGTTCCTTGCAAGTTTGGGGCTGCATTTCTGCAAATGGAGTTGGGGATTTGGTCAGAATTAATGGTCTCCTCAATGCTGAGAAGTACAGGCAGATACTTATCCATCATGCAATACCATCAGGGAGGCATCTGATTGGCCCCAAATTTATTCTGCAGCATGGCAACGACCCCAAACATACAGCGAAAGTCATTAAGAACTATCTTCAGCGTAAAGAAGAACAAGGAGTCCTGGAAGTGATGGTATGGCCCCCACAGAGCCCTGGTCTCAACATCATCGAGTCTGTCTGGGATTACATGAAGAGAGAGAAGCAACTGAGGCTGCCTAAATCCACAGAAGAACTGTGGTTAGTTCTCCAAGATGTTTGGGCCAACCTACCTGCCGAGTTCCTTCAAAAACTGTGTGCAAGTGTACCTAGAAGAATTGATGCTTGATGCTGTTTTGAAGGCAAAGTGTGGTCACACCAAATATGGATTTGATTTAGATTTTTCTTCTGTTCACTCACTTTGCATTTAGTTAATTGATAAATGTAATCTATTAACATGTCTATTTTGAAAGCATTCTTATTTTACAGCATTTTTTCACACCTGCCTAAAACTTTTGCACAGTACTGTATATATATATATATATATATATATATATATATATATATATATATTGTGAACGATTGCGCCACCGACGGGTTCGTTGCCCCTTTAAAACCACGACCCAACACACAGGAATGGATTTTTTCAAATGCGGTTGCACTTATTTTCTTTAATCACACAAATATAAACAAAATACAAACAAACACCTAACTCCGATTTGGAGCGCTAACTATACAGGTAATTTCCCTGACTAACTTGCAGGATGGCTAAGCCGTTTACCTGGCATCACACACTAACACAGCACTTACTTCTTTTTTTTGTGCTGGACTGCTCGGAAGCAGAGCACCTCTCTTCTACTTCCTTCTACTCAGCAGCCTTGGGCAGACTGACTGCTCCTCTTAAATACCCTGCACCTGATCCCAATTTAACAATAGCTACCAGGTGCAGGGGATAATTAATAATAAAACAATTAAATTAAACAATACAACAATTAAACAAAACAAAAGGTGCATTTCCATTTTACTCTTCAGGGAGGTTTTAACCCCCTCCCTGCTGTCTCACTCAACCCGCTGCCTTACAATATATATACACTAAAACGATGTTGGACAATCAAAATACTGCTGTTTATCTCATAATGTATTATACAGCCATCACCACAGCTGAATGGAGGGTCACCCGGGCTATTTGATGTTGAGAATAACAGTGAGCCCGGCTAATGAGCCTGCACCAAGTTGCTTGCCCCTAAAGTTGAATATTAAATTGCTCTGGTTGTTGTAGAAGCACACATCTGATGCTAATGCAGATAAATTACAGAGTCATAGAGCAAAGCGTTTGGGACCAGACAATTTCTACAACATAAGGCACTAAAATCTAAATTGACTGCAACACCACTGAATCATCATCTTTTTTTTTCTCTCTACATAGATCAAAATCAATCACTGGGATTTAACTTTTAAGTCCAAGAGCTTACTTATCCTGTTCTTTGGTCCATTATCGGACAGATTGTTCCCTGGAGGAATGTATAATGTAGTCAAACCTCTTAACATACCACCATAATATATAGAGGGCAACTGCCACTTAACTACCAAGTAAATTAACAAAGCGCAGCCTACCATATTCTCAAGTCCCATAAAAAATAAAAGTTTGAAAAGCAAGTCTGCCAAAATGAGTAAATCCTGAGAGCTTGCTCTGTGAAATATTGTTCATAACTCTACGTCTGTACTTTGTGTGCTAGGCAGGTTATTTAAGGAAGACTTAGAGGTCGAGGACAAATGATAGCCAAAACTGAGCTAAACAAACTTCTCTTCTGACTTTAAAGGAACAGAAGCACATTAAAACTTTATTTTAAACATAATAAATACCAAAATGAACAGCTAAAAACACACATTACAGCTGTAGGCGTAGCATGTTGCTGTTACTGTGTTTCCTAATACAAAACCATTTCCTGTGCTGTAGCTCAGTTTTCCTCCAATGGGCTAGCTGCAATCAGATCACGTGACATACTGCACAGGAAGGAATAAAATACCAGGATTTATATATCTATATCTATATCTCTATATAAACATATACAGAACGTTGCTAATGCTAAAATGAGATTTGAATTCCTTGATGGTTTTAAGTGTGTAACACAAACATAACCACTGAGGTACGAGATGAAAGTCAGTTCAGAGGTGTTTGTGAAAAGTATAACATGAAGAACAAGTTTGTATCTAGGTCTACGCTCTACAACTGTGCCAAATTCTAGCAGCAAACTCAGAAACAGTAGAATTAAACTTAAGGAAGCGATCGATACATTCTGTACTAAACTACCCGTTGGCCTCACCTTGAGTAATGGTAAACTGGAGCATGTACACGTTTAAATCTTATCTTAACACATTTTTTTGCCTCTAAAACATATTTGCATCGATTTAGAAATACATTTCATATTATCATACACACCGAGTACTCCTTTCAGAGCCAATTTGTCCAATTGTAATGAGGATATATTTACATATTAACAAACATCATTGTAATTTCTTGGTCGGGATGGGACATTCTTATGATTAAGAGCTAATGCATGAATCCTAATACATCTATTGGGATCCATAGGGATTATCTGGCAACACATTTAAAAGGACCCGGGACAGAAGACATGTTATCAAGATACTACTAATGAGTGCTCTGCCCTTGAAATAATATTCTTTAAAATTAAAATTATTCTGTGGTTGTTCCCCAGACGTTTTGGATATGTACCAAAAGTACCATTAGACTGCTTTTAAGAGACAAATCAATTTAGTATGAATTGCATTTTATAACTGTTAAGAAAAAGTTTATTCCTATCCAAAAGGAAATAATTAAAATGCTTTACATACTAAAATAATGTTTATGACATCCATTCCTTAGGATTAAAGCTAATAACGTAATTCATTCAAATACAGTGTTATTCTTTATGCATTTGGTTAAGTACATATCACCTTTTGGATACAGTATTACAGCTTCAGTAACAAAACCCATAGGGAGTGGGGAAGGGATCTTTTATTGACATGATGAAAAATCTGAGCTGCCACATTTCTGACTAAAGAAGTTTCACTGTGAATCTTTGCTTGTACAATCAACACCGTTTAACGGGACGCTTCGGGAGAAGTAAAAATATCCAAATAAGCGGCTGTCCCAATAAAACGAGAGGCATTTGAGATGACCTTAGTCACACACAAAAAAAAAAAATCATCAACACTAAGTACTTTTAAAAAGGGACTTTTCTAGCCTTCTCAGAAGTATTGCCATTAACTACCTGATCCCTGTCTATCTGCCTTGCTTCTCAGTTCTCTATAGAGTTAGCCAGAAAGGCATATACTTACAGACACAACATTATCTGCCTGTATTCGTTATTCAGGAAAAAAAAGTGATATCTGTTACAGATACAAATAGCAGGAGTGCTTTACAAGTCCTAACAGGCCCGGGCCCAATTCCACTGGATCCGTTGGAACCCACCTCCACACTGCCCTACAAAACCATTGGGATTTTGACAGTAAGCCCTCACTGGTGAATCCTACTTACACACAGACACCACAACCACATTTTTTGGTAAATTCTTACAAGTTACCTACAGTAAATTATATATTGATAACCTACCTATAGCATTAAGGTTCATGGCTGCCTTTGTGATGCATGGTTAAATAGCAGCTAAACCTAATATAGAATGCAAAAGTACAAAACATACAAAGACTGCAGACAACAGTCAAATATTAAAATAATATGGCTGGGTTTATTTTAGTGATCTGTGCAGCGGGGGCTGTAAATGATCAGCCTCCCTTATATTCCTTATTTGCCGTTCTGGCGTTTTCCATCAGGGTGATTTTATTGATCATTAACATTTAAAGAAAATACAAACACAATGGAATGAATCTGTGAAAGAAGAGAGGCAGCATTAAGATGTGCTGTCGTTTTTAGATAATTAAATCAGATTTGGAAAGTCATTAATCATCATTCTCGGTACGCTGTTAAGCATTATTAGCCACGCTGATCTGTTTATTGGAATGCATTTTGGATCAGGGACAGAAAAGATATCTTCTGGTTGGCTCATCATAAACACCTGGATTTAGCATTTAACAGGCTTTATCCTTTCAGCTATCCCGGCAAAGCGGTGATAGCCTTTTGTGGTTTGCTTTTAGGAGCTTACGCCAATAGAAAAATATTAACTAGAAAATGCAGTACATTTTAAATATGTTTTTCCAAGTAATTCAGAAGAAAATGATAAATGGTGCAGAAGAAAGTGGGATGTCAACAATAGGCTCCCAGTGCCTTACACATGTAGCTTTTGGCGTTACTCGATTTCTTGAGTCAGTTTTCAAGCATGTATTATGGATACCGGTCACGGTTGCTGCACAGTATGCTATAAAATATTCCTCCTGTTTCATCCTCTTCCCCTCTGAGTACACACAGAATCTGCTTCATTTTGACAGTTCAATGTGAATCTGCCTGCCAGCTCACTAAGGTGTATTAGCAACAGGCTTCAAGTTTGTGTCCCGTTTCATTGGCCATTTCCACAGTATCCCATTACAGTAACAGCAGTTATCATTAAAAGGCCTAAAATGACTGATATCATACAATGGAAATACAACAGCGAGATACATATATATATATATATATATATATATATATATATATATATATATATATATATATATATATATATATATATATATATATATATATATATTCCACTCCATAGCCCCCTGTACAAAAGCATGGTACTATTTGTACCATAAGTTATAACTAAATAAAAACTACAGTGTGAATATTGCATGCATGTAAAAGACAACTACTGTGTACTATTTTACCTGTATATGATGTTCAATAGTTGAAGCCAACATAACAATGTTTGGGCTTATGACAGTATATTGTACAGTAGACACAATAACATGCAATAATAGCATGTGCAAGCTTACAGTGCTGTTAAATCTCTGTTATCTGGCTAGTATGGTTTAGTACTGTGATCACATTTTATAGCGTAGCATGGATTTCATACAATAAAGGATGCCATTATAGCACCCTCTGTCGTCGCAGGATTAAACAACAGGATTAAGCAAGTTGTGAACCTGTTGATTGGCCACAACCTGCTTGAAAGACAGTAAACACAATTGTTTTTTAACCACCAATCTGACACGACTAAATGGAAGTAGCGATACTGAGGCCAGAATTAAAACAGCATGACAGCTCTGAAGTGTGCTTGTTGAGACATGTGACAAAGGGAGGCATGAACAGAGCTGCAGCCTACGCATTCAATGAAAAGGCAGCGCCTGTGCTACATGCCAGAAGTCATGACCTAGAAAGAAAAAAAAGTGTGTACAGCAATGTGACTGGATGAGGAATCCATTCAGCGTCAAGCAGCTTGGTGGAGTTAAAGTGAGCTCAGACCTTCTGTACAGTCAAATGTGCTAACTGTAGTTACTGTGTATTTTAATAAATATATTTATTTAAAAATACATATATCAGTACTTTATCAACGCATCCACAAAACACATCCAAAAACACATGAATTCTATTAAATATTCACCCATATTTTGCAACCAAATATAACAGTTTACATACAGGCAGCATGGTAAAAAGAGATGCTGTAAGGTTGCGCACTTGGGTTGTCAAATAGAGAGGTTACATAACATTATTTACAGCACAAACACAGCCCTAGGAAATCACACAATGAACTAAATCTGTGACACCGTTTAAAAACAGAAAATTTCATCCGAGGAAAAAAAATAAAATAACTTCAAAAACTTTTACTGATGAACATTCACAGGACAACATCTCTGTTGTCTAAAAAGAGTGACCAAAAAGTGCAAGCCGGTGATGTTCCTAACGTTGAACTCCCTAAAGCAAGGTTCTTGTACATTTTCTATACTGGAATGTACAGTATTTCATAGTCCCATAATAAAGCATAGCAGTTTGAGCCACTCCAGCTTTTAGTGTGAGCTTTATTGTGCACCATTAAGCTGCATAGAAAAACCTTGAATGGTTCAAAGCAGACTTATTGGAGAATTGCAAAAAACAGAATATTGTGGGTGTCTCTTTATTTGGTTGCAATTAAAAAGCCAGGCTGGTTCTATGTCTTGCATTGGGAAAGGTAATACTGCCAGGGACTATAACATTAGCATCTGCTGTTTCTGGTACTTAAACAGCAGCCACACACACAAAACAGTACATAGAAATCTGACTTCTTAAGTTCATATTCAAACCTTCATTTTCATACAGATTTGCTTTTCTCCAGCTTCCATTAACAACCTTTATTCTTTAAATAGATTTCTTCTGAACACCTCCCTGCATAACAGACGACCAGGTAACCTGGGTTCTGCTTATTCGGCGGAATAAGAAAGGTAGCAGGATCTTAAGTCAGCAATTTGTCAACAGCTTTAAAAAAAAAAAAACATAGCTTTTTTCCAACAAACACCCGCTGACTTTAATAAAACTACTGTTAATTAAAACAGAAGCAAACTATATGATAAAGTCAACTGGCCCGCATCACTATTGTTTTCTTTGAATCGGTCATTTGAATATCCTGTATGCTACAGCTTGTCCGACTGAATTTTTTTGGAAACATGAAACAAGAAAATCATTTTTCAAAAGCAGATCTGACAAATAAACATTGACAGAAGGTTATCAGGGCTGAGAAAGAGTCAATAGCTGTAACGTGTTCTAACTAATGAGCTGGAGAAGTGCAGAGCAAATCCTAGCAGATTTATGTGCAAATAAATTAAACTAGACTTGCAAAGAAGTACTAAAACAAACAAACAAAATAAATAAATACACGTCACAGGGAATCTATTGGATTTGGTCATGACATTCCTCATTACAATACTTCATTAGTTACTTTGCTCAAAAGAGCCATATTTGTCCTTGATGAGCCACCACTGTTCTGTGGATGCTGTAAGCAAGCATGATATATGGTACAGAACAAGGTTTCATGCTTGCAAATAAATGATACTGTGCTGGAGAACTGAGAAGGGTAGGAAAAAAAGAAAACTTCTATGGAAATAGATTAAAGCAAAGCAAAGCAAACAGCCAATTAAAAACGATCCTCACCCCAGAAACTTTAATTAAATGACATGACATTTACAAGCTATAATGTGGATTTTTAACATTCCCTCGTTTATGTGTGGCTCTCCAATTCAAGGTCATACAGGAAGATTAATGAGGGTCCAGGACCTCAGGAATTAGCCAAAACATTAAATGCTGGGTTAACAAAGAATGTACAGTATTGTGAACTATCTGTTATAAGACGACAGAGTGTATTACACGTATATACAGCTCATGCCTTCCTCCCTATGTGACTAGAATTTAACAATGATTAGAGACATGGAAGTCATTAAGAGCTACAAGTCGATTTACACACAACTGTAAAGAGCCCAGAACCAACCTTTTAGCTGACGTTTATCTGCACTATGTTTATTGTAGAATAAGATATGCTGAAACATTATCGATGCAACTTTACATGCATTCTTAGTCTCTAATACAGCATTTACTTTGATACTGATATATTGTGTGGGAGTGACATTTGTCTAATACATAACAAAGTGATTGTAAATTCAGGACAGGTACAGTGGTGTATGGACATGGTAATTCCATCTCAGAGATGCTTCAGTATTTTATTTCGCCATCAGATCCCCTTGGTGGAATTTATTTTCAACATGAATGGTTAAACAGTTTCTGTGTAGCTCTAAGCAAAGCTTCATTTAACTTCGCAGCTCCACATTATGTTAACATATTTTAAAAAAATAGAAACCAAAAAAAACAACTGCTGTTCTATTTGAACCTGTGGCGATGCAGATTACATTTGTATGCCACTTGTTGTATCTCTCTCTCTGTCTCACTAATCTTTGCACTCTCAAACAACATGAAAGTTCGTTTCATAAAAATAAACATTTTTTTTGTGTTTTTGGCTGCTTTTACTAAATCAAAAACATCTGTCGCAGGTTTCGTTTTACTTTAAAGTCCTTCTTTTGAGTTTCAAATAATTTACTACAGTTGTTGTTGACTAATACATTAGTATTTAATCAAAGTGTTCAGACTTTTTATTGATAGTGGTGGACATTTACTGGCAGGTAATGACCTGAAATGTTGCGATTTGATTGGTTGAGGTTGAGCAAGAAAATAGCAGCACAGGCATAAGTGGGAGTCCTGGAAATGTTCTCTTCCAGCAAAACTGAATCCCAGGTGAAATAATAACTACATACAATCTCAGAGGTATTTGGACACTATATATATATATATATATATGCTTCCACTAACCCGAGGCTTATGAACAGTTCATAGTTTATAAAAACATCTCACCAATGCCTGTACAAGTTATGATGCTAATTAAATTTTCAATACATGTAATTGCTTTAAATGTATAAATTACTGTTTAGGTTAAATATAGCACCGCCTAATACATTAATACAACTTTTAGAGAACCCTAAAGCAAAAACAAAAGCAAAACATATTCTACTTGGAATGTTTTTTTAGCTAAATGAACGGAAATACATGATAACTTGGGGTAGGTGGGGCTAATGCTTTCTGACCACTGACTGAACATAAATCCTTTGGATGAGACTTAAAACTGAGGTCCTCTTATAAGTGACTCTGCAGCAGCAGTTGTTGATGCATAGTTCACCCCTAGTCTCTGTAGGTCCCTTTGGATAAAAGCATCTGCTAATTAATGACTAATGACTACTTAATAAGGTGACATAACCACAGCAAACAATGACAACCCTATTGATTTGACACAGAGATTGCACAGTGGCCCGGATATGGTGGTACGCTGATTGGTTCATGTACCATTGGCAAACGATTGGTATGTCAGAATTTCCCAGTATAGAATCGCTATTTGCCATTTCAGATAATTAGGTAAGGGTTTCTCTTTTAGTCGCTGCTCATATGGAGTACAGGGATACAAAACACTGAACCTCAAAAAAAAGAAATTACAAAGCAACTCAAGACGCCTCATCATCTCTCACAAAATGCTACTCAAACATCATTTATTATGGTAGACGGCTATTATTGGGCCTCATTTTCAAAACATGTTTAATAGAGTACAGTGCAGCAATTAATTCAGGCTGGAAACATGTAGTCGTAACAACTGGTGCACAATTGTGAGGAAAGCTTCCAAAGAAGCACAAAGTGCCTGTGTTTGTTCAACCAGAAACCCTTGTCTTGGGAGCCAATGAATGGGCGTCTTTGTCTTTAAAAAAGAGGACTACATTCTGAACTATTCTGATTCTATTCTGCAACCCTGAGAAAAGCAAAAATAACTCCCTTGCTTTAATCCCAGTAGAGATGAATGTCAAGCCCTGGACTAAAGGATCAAGACAGGTTTTAAGGGAATCTGTCCTCAGTCCCTGACTCATAACAGAAGATAATCAATCCGCTCACAGGCAGTATGTGCCACAGTGACTCACGCTTGCACCTGCCAGCACTGGAGAAAGAGCTTGAGGCCTGCAACTCAGCATCAACAAGGCAATTCTCAAGTCAAGTTACTGTGCACAGAGGTACTGAAGCCACAAAGAAGCCAAAATAACTTCTATTTCTGAGCAATAAATGTACATACGGCAGACCCTTGATTAACCAAAACCTGATGTTCTTGCACAGCAGATTATCCTGCTGCCTAACACAGAACCATACACCATGTAACAATTGAATTGATATTGAAATTATATCAATCCATCCATGAACAAGCAGGACAAATATTTCTAAGTGCATAATAAATCACGTATGAGAAATCAACCAGTCCCAGTTAGGGTTGCAAAATGTCATGTTAAACTTTTACATTAAAACCACAAAAGTCGTGCGCCAACTCTAGTTTTTTTCTTTTTTTTTTAGTGTCAACTGGTAAATGTACTTATCAGGATTTTCTGTAGTCACGATTTGGATAGATGCAGACGCAAAAAATGCACGAAGGTAAAGTGCTTCTTACATTATTTAAACAACCTTTTTCCACTGACCCAAATTACTTTGCAGTTATGTAACTTTGTATTTTCAAAACAACACAAGCCAAAAAAAAAAAAATGATTTACTGAGATCTATCGTTGGTTTATTTTTAAATGGGGTGAAATAGCAGTCAGGAGAAATCTTTATCCTCCACAGTTGGCTTTGATTCTTTTCACAGCATGTGTTAAAGTTGTTGTAATTTCAAAATAATCTCTTAAATTTCACCGATGGTTAGCATAGAAGTGAAAGTCAGTTAAGATTTATGGAATTATCTTGTAAACTACAACTATTTTGACTTACTGGAAAGGGACTTGTCCAGCCCATAAAGGTAGGAGGATAATGTTTGTACCAATGTATTTGAATCTTCACGCATTTCTTCAAAAATGCTTCTCCACTTGGGGTTTATTGACATTTTCATCGGTTGAGTTGGCTCAGTAATAGGACACAGCTTACCTGCCCATCCTTTCTGTAACTGCTTTCTAGCTAATTTACTTTTTAATTCAGAAATTATACAGTTCTATTAAGACAGCAGTGGCAGTGCAGGGGAACAATGATCTGATTAGCGCTGTAACGTTAATTACCAAGATATTGTACCAGCATGGTTACTGTATGTTTGTGTGAATACATTGAAACTACCTTTATTGCACAAGTCATACAATGATAATTATAAGTATTTAAGGAGGGATGTTTCTACACAGTGTATTCAGTAGACTCAACAGAAGGAGCTTGCTCAAGTTCCAACAGTCACCCCCAACACTGCACAACACCCTCCGCTGTCTTCTTCCCTGTCGGCCATTTTGTTTCAAATCTGAAACTGATTAACATGATTATGTAACCTCCTATTTATTCATTGCTTTTCTCCTTACATTCCATTAAACCTAATAATGATTTCTCATTCCATTGCCACATTGAGCTCACTCAACCAAAAAGCAACAGCACAAAAAGCAAAAGACAAAGAAAACATGCACAGTGTTCAATGCAGTGCATAACCTCCCCATGGTGAGAAATCTACAGCAGCCTGTTTGGTGGTTCTTATTTTTTTTATCATTCTGACCCCATTGTCTGCAAACACAATATGTGTTAGCCTGTGTGCTGTTTGGGCAAGGCTGGTAATTACTCAATTACAATGATACATCTCTGAACTGTCCCTTAGATTATTCTGTCTGCTGTGCTTGACAATAAAATTGTAAAAAAAAAAAAAAAAACCTTCTGCGGGAGAATTAAATGGGGTTTTGCATTTGCTGAGGCAGAACCAATCTGATTTTTATAATGGATGATTTCCACGCTACACCTTCCATTGCAAAAAAATTATACAATAAACACAGGTAATGCAATGTATCATTTACATTTAAAGGCGGCAGTAAATCAATGTTCCTTATTGAAAAGATGTCTACAGATATTTTGAACTCTAACAGCATGCCCAATTCACAATCCTGTCCAACTTTTTTTTTTTTTTTAAATGTTGGCTCTATGCTTATTAATGTCGTCACTGTGTGTCACTGGCAATAGAGGAAAAGTATGAAGAATGATGGGAAACGTTCCACTGGGTGAACTTCAGCATGATGAAATGTACTATTAATCCACTTTAACAAGGAGGCTGAGTCGAAGCCACCAGATTCTTTCTCCTGCCAATAAGACCAAGTGATGACTATATGCTTTACAAGCCTCCTGCTGAATTGTAACAGAATAGTGGTAGAAGATGAAAAATTTAACAACAAGCAAGGAATCGTGGGTAACACTTTACATTGTGTCTCAAATGACTGTGTACTTACATAGTAGTTACTTAGTAAATACATGTGTACTTACACATAATTACACTGTTATTATGCATAACAACAATTGTACTTAACAGATCTTTTTGCCCTCAGTATTTCAGAGACAAAAATAACAAGGGTGAACAGTTTGGTCATGTAGGTTTTTTTTTATGAAACCAATTTGTCATCACGCACTGCCAGTTGCTTTTTGCGTCCAAGAAATACTTGCCCACCCTTTTTTTAAAACTCAAACAAATACACATTACCATGGATCACTTTACTTATCCTTGACCTGCATGTAAGTCAGGGCTTACATTTAATCACTGTGTTTCTTGTCTAGTTTCCCCCTGCAGATCTGTGTTGTTGCATATTAGATTTCTCCTCAAACTCACTGTCTGCCAGTTTTCCAAAAACACAACAGCGCGCTTATCAAATACCAAAGGTTACACGTTGCCACTGTTTATCCCTAATCATAAGCCATATTTAAAAACATCCTCTTGCCAGCGTTTTATATAGATTAGGAAAGATTGTGTGGGAGCAATTACAAGGCAAAATGAGATTGCGCATTATAGTTAACAACTCTCCAGCACTTCTCTCATTATGTTTTAGCTTGTGGATGCCCTCAACGCCACCAGCAGATAAAAGCAATCTGTAATAATATACGCACATACTAAAGCACAGACATAGGGTCGCAAAATATCTGCTACCTATAGCAAAACACACACTCAGAATTTTAAATAAGTTAGTGTTTCATTTTCTAATGGAAAAGGCAGTGGAAAGGACAAATTGTATTGGAACAATTAGAGGTCGACTGAAAAAAGCAGAGACAGAATTCTGATAATACAGTACTGACATGAATGGGATATGTATACATGGGCCACAGGAAGTCCCATTGATTGTTTCTTGCTGTGTGTTCCGACTTATTACAAGGTATTCCTTTCTTCGGTAGACCTGTCTTGGGTCATGGAGCGTGCACAGCCAAAACTAGTGGAACGGTTTATAGTCTTTCAAACATATGTTATTGTAAGTAAGACCTTCTCATTAAGAATAGTGTACATTTTGCTAGTAGCCTCTGCAGGCTCAGCATGTGTAACACTGGTAACTTTTCAGCATTATATAAATCACTTGCCTTTGACTCACGCTTCACATTTTTGGTATTCATTCAGAATCTTGTTTGAATGCAACAGTGAAGGTTAGCTTGAACGTGATCTTGTCTAAACAACGTGGCGATGTCTCAATGTGTTCTCCCTTGATTATCATGACGGCATGTTTTCTTGCTCAGTTGGCAGAACCACAAAAGAAGAAAGAGACTTTATAAATCAAGTCCAAAGCAGTCAGAGTAGGGGTGGGGTATTTTAGTAGGGAGATATACCCACATTTATTTGATATAATATATTCCACCCAAGGTGATTAAAAATGATTTCACTGCATGCACTCACACTATTTTACTCCATGACCTGTTGTAAATCACCCATGGTCCACTTCCAAATATTAATCATTTTGTTGCACTGAAAAATAAAAACATGCCAGAGCTAAACATGTAGATGCTACTTTCTCCAATCCACATGTGTTATGATTCAGTAGATTTTACTATTGTATGTTTTACTTACCTTACTGTCGGACAGTGTTTGTAATACAATCATAAACTAAAAGCATGTTGGCTTTGTTATGCTAATGTCACACTGCTATGCAATTTAAATAGCACTTGCAGAGAAAACAAATTAAGTATGTTCATTGACACTGGGAAATGTTTTGGACCGCATTGTAACCTTCACCAATTCGATACAAAGTCTATCACTCTGTAAACTATTAATCTGCAAATGCCTACCAATTATTATGCTAATGCATTACAATATATTACAGAGAATTCATTTAAAATGCCAATGAATGCAGCTGCTTGGCATTCCACTCTTCCAGCTTCATTAGGCTACCAGTAAAACGTACTAGACCTGGATTAAAAATGCTGGTTTGCTGGATTATGCTAATTCACTGATTTTCTATTGCATTTTTTTACTATAATGCTTGCCAATACAAAAATAGTTCTAGTTAAATGTTAGGCAAAAAACAAAAAACTGAAAAATAAAGAGCTCCAAAATGAAGCCTGTTATACCTGCGGCAACATTGTATTTTGTAATGTTATCTCACAATAAAAATGCAATGAGTCACAGTGAGCTTAATGCAAATGACCCGCCAGCTCTATTCGCCTGGCTGTGTGTTTGCAAAGATAGCAACAAACTTGCTGTGACACTGCCAAACACAATTGTGAAAAAGCAATGATAATTAGAATCCACATTGAGTTATTACTTCTTAATGCTTTTGCACATAAAGTAACTTTACCTTTAGCTATAACTCTTTACATCAAGATTCATCCTCTAAATGGTTTATTACAAACCTTTTCTATTGTTTCACATACAGTATAAGGGCATCAATAAACATCATTATTAACAGTAATATACACATAATGACTGCTCAAGGAACTGGTCTTTGTTTACAGGCAAGTTAATCTGGCAGCTAGGACGATTCAATGTGACAATTCGGCAAGGGGCTTTAATTGTTCTGTATGATTAGCATTTCTGTTTCCTTCAGGGAAGTTGGGGGTGGAAGACTTCAACAAAATGTTCTCCAGTTAGAGACGCTGCATATCATATATATATATATATATATATATATATATATATATATATATATATATATATATATATTATTACCCTATAAGAGTCCCTAAAGACTGTACAGATAGTCTTCACTTTGTTTACATGTATTAACCGTTATTTTACAGGGAGTTACATTTCTCTACTGAGTAAACAGAAGCAGTTGCTTCCTCCCAGCATTCCCAGCTCCGTTAGATGAGTCAACCCAGTATATAATAGCAGGGGCGGAATGTGTATAGAGGTGTACAGAGTCCCTGATGACGACGAGATTGAAAACCTGCAATAAGTCACGAGTGCCACTGAGTTGAGAGACGTGTGGCAGTCACCGACATGACAAACTCCATATCCCAATGTAAATCATTCTTGGTTTAATGGTACTCTAGGCGACAGAGAGGATCAGAAAGGGTGGGTCTGGGTCTGCCCGGCTGTTTGTCTGTGAGATTTGCTGTGAAGCACTCAATAAAAGAGAAGTTGCTTTATTTTAAGGGCCATTTTCTTAGTTTTTAACTGTTAACAAACATTGTTAATTTGTAGCTAAGGGTTAGGTTTAGGGTTAGGGTTAGGGTTAATAAAAACTTGATTTCATTTGCCAAGCATTACTACAGTAACAATTTCAAGTATTGACTGGGTATTGATCATCCATAGGGCTCTGGTGTTTGATTGATCATCCATAGGGCTCTTGTGTTTGCAGTTTTAGCTGGCCTATTAAATATTATTAACTAACAGTTAACAGAAAATAAATAATGCACATTAACATGTTTATTAGCTGTTTGTTAACAGTTAATAAACAAAAATGGCCCTTAAAATAAATGTGACTGTTGTTTCTTCACCCCTAGCCACATAAAGAAGAAACTCATCTCAATATACTGTGGTGTGTAGAGTGTAGGCTCACTGACCATGCACATCATTTTACAAAGAGACCCTGTCTCTCGCCAGAGGTGGGGAAAGGAGGCACCTTGGAGGTACTCAAGGCTTAATTCTTACAGCTTCTGCCCCCCTAGTACTTTATAGAGAAATGATAAACAAGTCACTGCATATTGTCTAACCATTGCAAACAGTGAAACACAACTTTGTTATGGTATTTTGAGGCTGTGTGGTCCAGTGGTTAAAGAAAAGGGCTTGTAACCAGGAGGTCCCCGGTTCAAATCCCACCTCAGCCACTGACTCGCTGTGTGACCCTGAGCAAGTCACTTAACCTCCTTGTGCTCAGTCTTTCGGGTGAGACGTAATTGTAAGTGACTCTGCAGCTGATGCATAGTTCACACACCCTAGTCTCTGTAAGCCGCCTTGGATAAAGGCGTCTGCTAAATAAACAAATAATAATAATAATTACGCTGGTTCTAAACAGTTAATTAACCTGTAAAAGGGTTTAATATGAGTAGCTGTTTTCTATGTTGAAAAATGAATATCAATTAACAAAGGCTAAATATGATTGAAGAATAAGAACCTAGTTTGGAATATGAATTCTGGAGATGCTATTATCTTTAAAATAAAAAGATCAATTATTGGAACAGAACATATAATCCTCTATGCAAAAGTATGATAAAAAACATCTTTCATGTGCTTCTTTTATCACTGAAGCACTGGCAATCAGATAGAAAAATCTCGATTTAATTATTCTGGCCGTAGATGCATTAAACACATTCTTACAAAACGCAGCAAGGTTCCAAGACATAACAAGGCATCAGCCATCACACTGATTTTTATTTTTTAAATGTTTTTTGTTTTGTTTTGTTTTACTGCAGCCGTGACATTTTAGTTTCACAGATTCGCTGGACAGTAAAGTCTGATGTGATTGTGCTGAAGGGCTTTTGTTTTTGAGTGGTCAGTATGGATTTGTCTGGGGTCCCCTCCATCTCATGGAGAGCT
>JAGXEW010000574.1:0-79969 GCA_030684275.1 Acipenser oxyrinchus oxyrinchus
ATAGTTGAACACATTGAGAAAGACTTCTAGTCAAAACATTTATTATTACGTTTATTAAGAGCTTTCTTTCAGTATTTCTAAATTCCACAGCAAACAATAAATGTTACTGATATTGAAAAAATATTGGAAAAATAAACATTAAATAAAGAAATAAAGAACTAAAGAGAATTCTAATACTATATATATATATATATATATATATATATATATATATATATATATATATATATATATATATATATATATATATATATATATATATATAGCCAATATTGAATATATAATGTATGGTAAAATCATGTTGTTTTAGAAGAATTGTTCTAACTATATCTTAAATAATATATATAAGAAAGAAAGAAAGAAAGAAAGAAAGAAAGAAAGAAAGAAAGAAAGAAAGAAAGAAGGGGAGAGGGTTCAGTGACAGTTAACCCGTCCTGCTTGCTGCTGGAGCGTCCAGATTGGACAGCGTGTGGACAGATGTCTGCTTGGGCTCCAGGGACGGTGTCTCTCCTCTCTGGCCTCTCTGCTTTCCTCAGCCTGGAACCCAAGCCCCCAGCTCCCTCCCTGTGGCTCTCAGGTTAATCACTCTCTGACAGGGCAGCACGGCCTCGACAGAAACAGAGCCAGCTGTGAGGAGCAGGGATTGGGTTACAGGTGAGTGGGGGCGGGGGTGAGGTTTGCTGCTTCTAATAGCTTCTTTTTAGAGGGTAACGGAATTTAGAGTTTTGAAAGGTTCTGGATGAAAGAAGGAAAGAAAGATATCCTTATGCAAATTAAATATATGGCAATAGATTTGACATAAATGTGTATCTAATATCTGGTTATATTAATATTTAATATCTGGTTATATTAATATCTAATATCTGGTAATATTTAAATTTATATTTGGTCAAAAACAGTAATAATGTGTATATTTAAAAAATAATAATATATGCCAATATATTATTTGAATGCATGTTTTAAAATATGTTACATTTCTATTGAATATATGTTTTTAAATATGTTATCCATGCAATTAATTTCCATAAGGGAAAGAAAAGTATGTCAGAACATTTGTTGAGAATAAATATCTTCGAAGTCATTTTAGAATTACAACATCATGTTGATAAACTTGTAATACTTCTATTTTTAGAAACGTTAAAAGCAATCAATTCAATGGCGAACGTTTCGACTGCAAGTCGTATTTCTGAATTCAGTACCACTGAGTGTTTAATAGCTAGAGAGATCACGTCTAAGTACCAAAAATACATCCTTCAATAAATAATCTAAGAAGCAGCGAGCTGGCGGAATGCAGGAGGGGCTGAATATTCTTTTCTTTTTCCATGGTGGAGACGGGAGGGGGGGCAAACAAAGAGTCTCCCAACTGCCCTGTATTGTGGCTGGCTGGCCGCCCACCCCCTGCCACCACCCCCTCCCCGCTAAATAGATGAGCCCGCAGACAATGGGGCGCGTGTGCTATCAGCCCCAGGCCAGCAGAGCTGTATAATAATCTAACGAAGAGCTCCAGCCTGCTCTCACAATGCAGGGAGTCTGTGCAGCTGCCCTCTGTGTAAATACAGCCATATGGCTGGATCATTATCTCTCCAGCCTCGCTCTCTAATTCCTGTGTCATCACCATTTCAGATTCCTTCGGCAAATATTGACCGAGGAGGGCTAGCGGCCACAAGCCCTGAACACCAACATTGAGGAGTAATCCGTTACTGTAATCTGATTACATCTTTCAGTAACTTGTAACTATAATGGGGGTTTTCAGATAGAAATGTGGTAACGCATTACATTTTATGGGTACCAATAACGTAGTTACTTTTAGTTATATTAAAAAAAAATGCTCTGGCTATTGCATAGCAAAATCAGAAAGCGCTTCAACAGTGCAAGTCAAACCCTACACGTCACACGAACGTGCTTTCCAGATCATCCTGCTAGAAAACAGGATCAGAGGAGGGAGGGAGTGGCTTCGATAACTGGATCTTCAAAGAATATTTCCAGCTGCTGCCTGACCAAACCCAAAACAATATCTCTGTAAACTGTGCCTGAGAAGTAACTATGTGTTACTGTAAACTCATTACAATTGTGTTCAAGTAACTTGTAACTGTAACAGATAACTTTTTAAAAGTAACTTTCCCAACCCTGTCCAACACATACTCCCTGAGACACACTGATGCACTCACACTGGCACACACACACACACACACACACACACACACACGTTTGCATTCTTATATTTGTGGGGACTTCTCATTGACTCTCACTACATTTTTATTGACTATTTCTAACTCCAGTCAGACAAAACTCCACACAGGATGAAAGTCGACAACTAAATATTTTGGCACTTTTTTTTAAGGCATATTTACTTCTTAAAAAGGTGTTTTACAAAGTGGGATGTCGCCACAACATCATTTTTTCAGGAATTACTGTCTTTGTGGGGACATTTTCTCAATTTTTGTCCCCATATTGATAGTAATCCTAACCATACAAACACAGACACACACACACAGACACACACACACACATGCAGACACACACACACACAAATACCCACTGACACTCTCAGACAGATGGACACACACACACAAACAGACATACACAGAGACAGACAGACAGACATACACACACGCAGACACACACACAAATACCCACTGACACTCTCACACACACACACAAGCTCACACACGCATACACACACAGAAGCAGACACACACACATACACTCATACACACACACAGAGAAGCATACACACACAGACAAACACACAAGCAGACACACACACATACAGAGACACAGACATACATCAACGATACATACACACACACACAGACCTGTTGCTGCCCCTGTTTGATATTGGAGCCAGTGAGTTGTATAGACTGGTTTCATTGTGCGAATGGAAACGTGATATTGGTGTTCAAGTATTGACAATTCCCAAAAGAATCCCACTGTGAAGGATTCCAGATGTCTCCCTTGGAAAAGTCGGGATATTTGTCTCCACAGAGAGCAGTGGCTGTGGCACAACAACAGGATAGGGAGTCAAAATGTCCTCACCGCTCTACAGCCCCAACTGGCCAGCACCTGGTGAGCTCAAACACCTGCAGGGCTGGCCTTTGTCCTCTAGGGGCAGTAGTTCACATCAGCTGTGGAGCTCCTGGGTGTAAAGAGGTGATTGGCTTGGGGACTGGACGAGGTTCCAGAGTTGTCTCTCCCTGCAATGGAATGGACTGGAGGTTCCAGGGTTGCCCCTCCCTGCAATGGAATGGACTGGTGGTTCCAGGGTTGCCCCTCCCTGCAATGGAATGGACTGGTGGTTCCAGGGTTGCCCCTCCCTGCAATGGAATGGACTGGTGGTTCCAGGGTTGCCTCTCCCTGCAATGGAATGGACTGGAGGTTCCAGGGTTGCCCCTCCCTGCAATGGAATGGACTGGTGGTTCCAGGGTTGCCCCTCCCTGCAATGGAATGGACTGGAGGTTCCAGGGTTGCCTCTCCCTGCAATGGAATGGACTGGAGGTTCCAGGGTTGCCCTCCCTGCAATGGAATGGACTGGAGGTTCCAGGGTAGCCCCTCCCTGCTCTAGACACCGAGGAGCAGCGCCTCCTCTGGCTCTGCCCTAATGAATGAATCTTGCTGTCGGCTCACAGGGAGAATGTTTCCTTCCTGTGGAATAGCTTTCCCTAGAAACAAGGGAAGGCTTCAGTCTCCCTGGATACAGGGCTGCTGGGGGAGGTGTGTGTGTGTGTGAGGGGTAGGGGGCTCTTTGTCCAGACCTCTGCTTCCCAGCTGGCTTCCATTCCATTGCACCCCCACTGTTAAATTCAGAGAGGCAGGACCGGTTTCCACATGGTGGGGGAGGGGGGTGATAAGTTCCTATTCTGATAAGCACACTATTTGGTGTTTATATACAGGTAGAATCTTAAATACAGTTCAGTTTGAATATCTCTTCATATGGACGGCTCTGCCAGCAAGCCTGTCAGTAACATACAGCTCTGGCCAAACCTTCTGCATCCCCCTATAGACTTAACTCACTGTGCTTCATAAAGTCGAATGAAACCTGCTGAACAATGTGACGTTAACCTATTGAGTTATTATATGCTTAACTAAAAACAGACATTTCGAAATCACAATTAGCGCTCTCAGTACGAAGAAGAATTTCACGACTTGAAATAGAAATGAAGAGCTGAACATTGGAGAAGTGGGACATGCCATCCGATAAGCTAAGGAGATTTCATGATAAAGTATATTAAAATGTAGAGTGGCATACCGACAGACGGATGTGTGACAATACAAATGGACAGACAGACACCTCTGTGTATCCCCAGACTTGATACTCTCAATAGCATGTCCTGAATAATGATAATAATGCAATCGGATAACAGGGTTACAGATACATGAAAGAAATGTCACGTGTAGCATTCATTTAAAACAAGCTTGGCGTTTTATATCTATACATCCTATAAATAAAAGAATCATTCATCTTCAAAAAACACATTTTATTCAACTTGCAATATAAAAATATATTGATACTGTATTTACATTCATACTAAAAAAAGTTTTATATAGTAAATGAGTAAAATCCATATTTGTACAGTTTTTAACATTAGTTGCTGACATTATTAAAAGTTATGATTTTAGTAAATCATCTTTAATATCTTTTAAAATGAAGCCATTTAGAATGATAAAAGTAGTTTTAAATTGCACACTGTTTACATTGTTAATGACTCTGAGTGTTTCTTACTGCAGTTTCTCAAAATTGTGTTTACTCTGTTTAGAAGCAGCTCTCCAAGCGTAGTTGTCATTGAGGGAGCTTCCATGTGTGGTTATTTACAAAACAGGAATAACTGAATTAAACTCAACTAAAATAAAATGAGACAATGCAAACCCGAATGAATAGGGCCATTTTTCATTTGGCTTGAGCACAATGTCTCCAGTAAAATTAGAACACACATGGAAACTCCCCATTGTCTTTCACTATGGGCACGGATAACACAGGCTATATCAGTGTCTGTATAGTGGGGATACAGCCATCTAGTGAACAGGCTTTGCATCTCAGGCACTCCACATAGACAGCAAAACAAACTAGATTCATTAGATGAGGCAGCTCTTTTCTAAGCCGTTACTGTGCTGATCTAGCTTGTGTTATTATTATAATAATTATTTAGTTCTTAGCAGACACCCTTATCCAGGGCTACTTACAATTGTTACAAGATATCACATTATTTTTACATACAACTACCCATTTATACAGTTGGGTTTTACTGAAGCAAGCTAGGTAAAGTACCTTGCTCAAGGGTACAGCAGCAGTGTCCCCACCTGGGATTGAACCCACAACCCTCCGGTCAAGAGTCCAGAGCCCTAACCACTACTCCACACTGCTGCCCTATATACATCAAAATTGAATTAAACACAATATTTCAGAAATAACTATAATATCCTATATTTATTGAAATGTGTGTTAGTACCATTGCACAGATAAAAGAGTTTTACTGTTGCAAAGTTACAAAACTTTGAATAAAGAAGTGAGAAATTCTATTCAGACGAGAAGACCATAAGAAAGGAGGCCGTTCAGCCCATCAGTGCTGTCTGGTTCTCAAAACTTTGTCAAGCTGGGGCTTAAAGGATCCCAGTCCATAGCTGTAGACCGTGTGAGACATATCTAGGCTTTCTGAATGTAAATCAACAGCCTTTTGCAACTTAATCAAAAGCTTCCTTAGACAGCAGTTCCACCTTCTGGTCAAATGTTGTAATGCACTTCATAAACCACTGATGGGATTCAATAATTTCACCTTGTCACAGGCCACAGTGAACGTTCAGGAGCTGCTCTTCAGCTCTAGGTGTCTGCCATAGACATGTGTAGGGGAGATCTGCTCAAGTGTCTTTATATCAGTAAGCACCAGCACCATCTAGTGCACAGTCTGTGTATTACCAGCAAAACAAAAGGAAAGCAGATTCACAGTAGCTTGTCATTAGACTGCTACCTTGGCTGATCTAGACTGTGTTTTATACAGTCGGGTGTCGCGGGAATGTTTGATAATATGTGTTAATATCGGGTGGTCTCTCTGTTTGTTTCAGGTGTAAAATGTGTTTAGAATTGCTAAATAACGACCTATAACTTTTGTAAAACCTGGAAATTTTTCGATAAAAAAAATGGTAAAAACTGAGATAAGGGGTCTTGTGTTCATGTAAGGGAAGGCGCTACAGTTCACTGAAACTTGCTGAAGACCTGATATCCCTGTTCGTCCTGTGAGCTGCAGGAAGCCGTGCTGTCCTCTAGTGGTGCTGTGGTGGGGTTGGGCAGGTACAGGTTGCCCTGGGCTTTGTCCTCGTCTCCCCCCAGCCCCTGCACCGCGAGCTCCAGGCCCTGATTGATGTACTGGGCCTCCTCCTTGGCGTGAAGAGGAGGCAGGGAGGCCAGGAGCTCCTTCAGGCTGCCCTCGAGCTCTGAGAAGCTGGGTCTGTCCGAAGGGTCTGGGCTCCAGCACACAGTCATCAGCTGGTACCTGAGAGATGAGGACACGGGCAGAGTCAGGACTGATAAGGGGATTGCAATACACTGCTGGACAACAGAGGGCGCTGACACTTACTGATTTAAACACACTTTGGCAGATTGAGCCTGCGTTTGATTTGTGATGTTTGAAGTCATTCTGAGAGGTTCTTTTGCAGTTACTGAAATGACTGCTTTTGTGTTTGTTGCTCAGTCTGTTCTGCTTTGACTAGGAGTTCAGGAGCTGCTCTTCAGTTCTAGTTGCCTGCCGTAGACATCTGTATTTTTAATTTTTTTTTTTTAAAGGACTTGACCAATACTTTAAGCGCAGCTCAGAAACCAGGACCAGAGGAGTTGGAAATGAAATGACTTAGGACAGAGGGAAGGAGACTCTTCTTCACACAGAGAGTGGTGAGGGGATGGAATGGGCTCCCTTGTCATATTGTTGAGGCAGAATCACTGGGATCCTTTATGACCTGAGGTTCTGAGATCAATCAGCTGCTCGAAATCAGGGAGTTTTGATGGGCTGAATGGCTCCTGTCATTATGTATTGTAAGCCAGATCAGCCAATATGTTAAAATTAGTAAGCGCCAGCACCATCTAGTACACAGCAGCAAAACTACCGGAAAGTGGCAGATCACTAGGTGGTGCTGGATCTCTGGGTGATCTAGCCCAGGGGAAGGCAACCCTGGCACTTCCAAGTCATACCATTGCAGGACTTTGTTCCAAAGGAGGTCAATAAAATCAGTGCTTCCCAACCCTGGTCCTGGGGACCCCCTGTGTCTGCTGGTTTTCATTCCAGCTGAGCTCTTAATTACTGAACTAGACCTTTAGAACTGATAGTTTGCTTAATTAGACCTTTTTAATTGTTTTCAGGTCTTAAACAGTAACTTGAACTCTGCAACTGTTTAAGAGCTGAAAACACTTTTAGGAGCACAGTGTGGAGTAACTGCAATGAGATGCACATTGTGGAGTAACTGCAATGAGATGCACAGTGTGGAGTAACTGCAATGAGATGCACAGTGTGGAGTAACTGTAATGAGATGCACAGTGTGGAGTAACTGCAATGAGATGCACAGTGTAGAGTAACTGCAATGAGATGCACAGTGTAGAGTAACTGCAATGAGATGCACAGTGTAGAGTAACTGCAATGAGATGCACAGTGTGGAGTAACTGCAATGAGATGCACACTGGAGTAACTGTAATGAGATGCACAGTGTGGAGTAACTGCAATGAGATGCACAGTGTAGAGTAACTGCAATGAGATGCACAGTGTAGAGTAACTGCAATGAGATGCACAGTGTAGAGTAACTGCAATGAGATGCACAGTGTGGAGTAACTGCAATGAGATGCACACTGGAGTAACTGTAATGAGATGCACAGTGTGGAGTAACTGCAATGAGATGCACAGTGGAGTAACTGCAATGAGATGCACAGTGTGGAGTAACTGCAATGAGATGCACAGTGTGGAGTAACTGCAATGAGATGCACACTGGAGTAACTGCAATGAGATGCACAGTGTGGAGTAACTGCAATGAGATGCACAGTATAGAGTAACTGCAATGAGATGCACAGTGTGGAGTAACTGCAATGAGATGCACACTGGAGTAACTGTAATGAGATGCACAGTGTGGAGTAACTGCAATGAGATGCACAGTGTAGAGTAACTGCAATGAGATGCACAGTGTGGAGTAACTGCAATGAGATGCACAGTGTGGAGTAACTGCAATGAGATGCACAGTGTGGAGTAACTGCAATGAGATGCACAGTGTGGAGTAACTGCAATGAGATGCACAGTGTGGAGTAACTGCAATGAGATGCACACGTGGAGTAACTGCAATGAGATGCACAGTGTGGAGTAACTGCAATGAGATGCACAGTGGAGTAACTGCAATGAGATGCACAGTGTGGAGTAACTGCAATGAGATGCACAGTGTGGAGTAACTGCAATGAGATGCACAGTGTGGAGTAACTGCAATGAGATGCACAGTGTGGAGTAACTGCAATGAGATGCACAGTGTGGAGTAACTGCAATGAGATGCACAGTGTGGAGTAACTGCAATGAGATGCACAGTGTGGAGTAACTGCAATGAGATGCACAGTGTGGAGTAACTGCAATGAGATGCACAGTGTGGAGTAACTGCAATGAGATGCACAGTGTGGAGTAACTGCAATGAGATGCACACGTGGAGTAACTGCAATGAGATGCACAGTGTGGAGTAACTGCAATGAGATGCACAGTGTGAGTAACTGCAATGAGATGCACAGTGTGGAGTAACTGCAATGAGATGCACAGTGTGGAGTAACTGCAATGAGATGCACAGTGTGGAGTAACTGCAATGAGATGCACAGTGTGGAGTAACTGCAATGAGATGCACAGTGTGGAGTAACTGCAATGAGATGCACACTGGAGTAACTGTAATGAGATGCACAGTGTGGAGTAACTGCAATGAGATGCACACTGGAGTAACTGCAATGAGATGCACAGTGTGGAGTAACTGCAATGAGATGCACAGTGTGGAGTAACTGCAATGAGATGCACAGTGTGGAGTAACTGCAATGAGATGCACAGTGTGGAGTAACTGCAATGAGATGCACAGTGTGGAGTAACTGCAATGAGATGCACAGTGTGGAGTAACTGCAATGAGATGCACAGTGTGGAGTAACTGCAATGAGATGCACAGTGGAGTAACTGCAATGAGATGCACAGTGTGGAGTAACTGCAATGAGATGCACAGTGGAGTAACTGCAATGAGATGCACAGTGTGGAGTAACTGCAATGAGATGCACAGTGTGGAGTAACTGCAATGAGATGCACAGTGTGGAGTAACTGCAATGAGATGCACAGTGTGGAGTAACTGCAATGAGATGCACAGTGTGGAGTAACTGCAATGAGATGCACAGTGTGGAGTAACTGCAATGAGATGCACAGTGTGGAGTAACTGCAATGAGATGCACAGTGTGGAGTAACTGCAATGAGATGCACAGTGTGAGTAACTGCAATGAGATGCACAGTGTGGAGTAACTGCAATGAGATGCACAGTGTGGAGTAACTGCAATGAGATGCACACTGGAGTAACTGCAATGAGATGCACAGTGTGGAGTAACTGCAATGAGATGCACAGTGTGAGTAACTGTAATGAGATGCACAGTGTGGAGTAACTGCAATGAGATGCACACGTGGAGTAACTGCAATGAGATGCACAGTGTGGAGTAACTGCAATGAGATGCACAGTGTGGAGTAACTGCAATGAGATGCACAGTGTGAGTAACTGCAATGAGATGCACAGTGTGGAGTAACTGCAATGAGATGCACAGTGTGGAGTAACTGCAATGAGATGCACAGTGTGGAGTAACTGCAATGAGATGCACAGTGTGGAGTAACTGCAATGAGATGCACAGTGTGGAGTAACTGCAATGAGATGCACAGTGTAGAGTAACTGCAATGAGATGCACACTGGAGTAACTGTAATGAGATGCACAGTGTGGAGTAACTGCAATGAGATGCACAGTGTGGAGTAACTGCAATGAGATGCACAGTGTGGAGTAACTGCAATGAGATGCACACTGGAGTAACTGTAATGAGATGCACAGTGTGGAGTAACTGCAATGAGATGCACAGTGTGGAGTAACTGCAATGAGATGCACAGTGTAGAGTAACTGCAATGAGATGCACAGTGTGGAGTAACTGTAATGAGATGCACAGTGTAGAGTAACTGCAATGAGATGCACAGTGTGGAGTAACTGTAATGAGATGCACACGTGGAGTAACTGCAATGAGATGCACAGTGTGGAGTAACTGCAATGAGATGCACACGTGGAGTAACTGCAATGAGATGCACAGTGTGGAGTAACTGCAATGAGATGCACACTGGAGTAACTGCAATGAGATGCACAGTGTGGAGTAACTGCAATGAGATGCACAGTGTGGAGTAACTGCAATGAGATGCACAGTGTGGAGTAACTGCAATGAGATGCACAGTGTGGAGTAACTGCAATGAGATGCACACTGGAGTAACTGCAATGAGATGCACAGTGTGGAGTAACTGCAATGAGATGCACAGTGTGGAGTAACTGCAATGAGATGCACAGTGTAGAGTAACTGCAATGAGATGCACACTGGAGTAACTGTAATGAGATGCACAGTGTGGAGTAACTGCAATGAGATGCACACTGGAGTAACTGCAATGAGATGCACAGTGTAGAGTAACTGCAATGAGATGCACAGTGTAGAGTAACTGCAATGAGATGCACAGTGTGGAGTAACTGTAATGAGATGCACAGTGTGGAGTAACTGCAATGAGATGCACAGTGTAGAGTAACTGCAATGAGATGCACACGTGGAGTAACTGCAATGAGATGCACAGTGTGGAGTAACTGCAATGAGATGCACAGCTGGAGTAACTGCAATGAGATGCACAGTGTAGAGTAACTGCAATGAGATGCACAGTGTAGAGTAACTGCAATGAGATGCACAGTGTGGAGTAACTGCAATGAGATGCACAGTGTAGAGTAACTACAATGAGATGCACAGTGTAGAGTAACTGCAATGAGATGCACAGTGTGGAGTAACTGCAATGAGATGCACAGTGTAGAGTAGGTGTAATGAGATGCACTCGCTCAAATTCAGTTGTAAGCTTTATCAACAATATCCCTCCTCTCCTTATAAAGGAGTGCTAACCAATGCTTTACAGTCCCTCCCTTTACCTCTTATTAGCACCACTAATATTAGCACCGCCCTTTCTTTGAAGGAATGTAAACAAAGGCTTTATACATTTCCTTCCTGGTTAACAGCAGTCTCTCTGATCCTCACTTGCTTTTTTTCAAGAGGTTACATGTTGAGAATGATCAAAGAGGCCCAGTGAGGTTAACGGGCCGTTTTCAGACACAAACATATTACCTTGGGTGTGGAGCCCTCTAGTGGAGAACATACTGTACTACATGTACTACAAGCACTAACAAAATAAAGTTTGAATAAAAGCAAAACTATTCTTTTCAAGGAAACTTGGTTAATCTGTAGGGTAGAACAGGAAATTCCAGTTTCTGAAAGAATAGCTTAAATATACATATATTAAGATCGATCTGTTCAGTACAAGTCTGTTGTTATTTTTACATGTATTTATGTTTTTATTTTGTTTGATAATTCACGGATTGTGAAAATAGAATGTCTTTAAAAGATGGACCTAAAATTCAAAATAATAGTCTAGAATTTAGCATTTATTGTTTTTGAGGTAAGCATTTAAATATTTAAGAACATTTGTTGTCTAGTTACTCTAGAGAAAATTATATATTTGTTCTGCTTTAATAAATATTATGTTTAATCCTTAAATATCTTGAAATACCCATTTTAGACCGTGAAATAAGACATTTTTTACCATGAAAAAATAAAGCCCTAACCCTCAATGATATATCAAGCACAATGCATTATTCAAAGGAAAGTATATATATATATATATTTTATTATTATTTATTTATTTATTTTTTGTTAAAATACTTTTTTTTTATCTAGGTCACTCACATGGAGACAAATGAAGTCTTTAAAATTTCAGAGACAAAAAACCTAACCCTGAACTGCCTGTCCATCAGTGTGTTTTGTATGACATCATCACCTCTGAAGGGAGGAGCCCTCCCCAGAATCGGGGCCTCTTTGTAACTGTGCACAGTGATACAGAAGGATGTTCTACTCACAGCTTGGGGTCGCAGTCGGCCGGCTGCTTCAGTCTATTCCCTGCTTCGAGGAACTCAAACATCTCGTGGTTCTGAACTCCAGGGTAAGGGCTACGGCCACGAGACACGATCTCCCACATCGTCACCCCGAAGGACCACTGAAACCAGCAGAGGAGAGAGAAGATCACTCGCCATGCCTCAAGCCTACCCAGGACTGGAGGGAGCACCCTTTCTCTTAGGGGGTGAGGGAGGGAGCAGTTCAATCTCCATGAGAAGTGATTGGATTAGCCTGTGGTCTATCTGCTCTCTCTTAGCACCTCACTGTCTCTCTTTCTCCTCACTGCCTCTCTCTCTCCTCACTGCCTCTCTTTATCCTCACTGTCTCTCTCTCACCTCACTGCCTTTGTCTCCTCACTGCCTCTCTTTCTCCTCACTGCCTCTCTCTCTCCTCACTGCCTCTCTCTCTCCTCACTGCCTCTCTTTCTCCTCACTGCCTCTCTTTCTCCTCACTGCCTCTCTCTCTCCTCACTGCCTCTCTCTCCCCTCACTGCCTCTCTTTCTCCTCACTGCCTCTCTCTCTCCTCACTGCCTCTCTCTCTCCTCACTGCATCTCTCTCCTCACTGCCTCTCTTTCTCCTCACTGCCTCTCTTTCTCCTCACTGCCTCTCTCTCTCCTCACTGCCTCTCTCTCTCCTCACCACGTCGCTCTTGCTTGTGTAGACAGACTCTGCCATGCTCTCGATTGCCATCCACTTGACAGGCATCCGGATCGCCACCTTCTGTCTGTAGTAGTTGCTGCTGTAGATCTTCTTAGAGAGGCCAAAGTCAGCCACACAGACCCTGAGATCATCTCCCAGCCTGCCCGGAGACAAGAGACATGTTAATAAAGACACTCAGGTCTCAAGAAAAGGCCACACTCTCTCCCAGTCTCTCAGCTGAAACCACTATAGCCACACTGCGTCCCTCCCAGTCCCTCAGCTCTAACCACTAGAGCTACACTGCTTCCCTCCCTCCCTCCCAGTCTCTCAGCTCTCAAGAATAGGTCACACTGCTTCCCTCCCAGCCTTTCAGCTCCAACTACTGGATACTACCATACTTTCCTCCCAATCCCCACTCTCCAGGCTCCAGGGTGTTGAGGGGAGAGGGAGGGGTTCATTCAAGGCTGCAGGACTCACATGCAGTTGCGTGCTGCCAGGTCCCGGTGTAGAAACCCTCTGCTACTGAGGTACAGCATCCCGGAGGAGATGTGAATCATGAAGCGCAGCAGAGTCTGAGAGAGGAACAAACTGGAAGAGAGGAGAGCAGAGTCTGAGAGGAACACACTGGAAGAGAGGAGAGCAGAGTGAGAGAGGAACACACTGGAAGAGAGGAGAACAGAGTCTGAGAGAGGAACACACTGGAAGAGAGGAGAGCAGAGTCTGAGAGGAACACACTGGAAGAGAGGAGAGCAGAGTCTGAGAGAGGAACACACTGGAAGAGAGGAGAGCAGATAGAGAGGAACATACTGGAAGAGAGGAGAGCAGAGTGAGAGAGGAACACACTGGAAGAGAGGAGAGCAGAGTGAGAGAGGAACAAACTGGAAGAGAGGAGAGCAGAGTGAGAGGAACATACTGAAAGAGAGCAAAGCAGTGAGAGAGGAACACACTGGAAGAGAGGAGAGCAGTGAGAGAGGAACACACTGAAAGAGAGGAGAGCAGAGTGAGAGAGGAACACACTGGGCTTTATTACACTTTGCTTTGCTTTTACTAAGGGAAACTTTTATAAGGGTTAGTTTACCATGGTTTGATTTTTAATATGCTTTACCATATCTCTCTGTGCTTTACAATGCTTGCCTATGTGTTACCATGTTTTCACTGTGCTGTATTACAATTGCTGTCAGAACTCTAATAACAATAACTCCAGTTTCTCTTTCCTCCTGTTGGATATTAAACAAGTAAGAAATGAAACATTAAGAAGCTACAGATGATATAAACATTGTGGAATTCTTATTCCCAGCCTTATTACAGTTTGATTACAATCTGATTACAGTCTGATTACAGTCTGATTACAATCTGATTACAATCTGATTACAGTCTGATTGGTAGTCTCACCATGGGGATCTCTCCGTGCCGTGTAGCCAATAGGAATCTCCGCAGGTCTCCGTGCTTCATGAAGGGCAGGATGACCATCGGCGAAGGGATGCGAGTCTCAGGGTTGGACTCCAGAGCGACCCCTACAGGACAGAGCAGTCACTTCACCAGCACAGGAGCCACAACACCTTGAACTGGTTCACTTTCTAACATCTCCTTCTTGCTCAGATCTCACAGCGATAAACTGAACCGCAGCACAGACAGGTCTGGATACAGCTTCTTCTTGGATTGTGCTCACCTTTTTCTTCCTGACCAGCCCAGCTCTGCTCTGCCCTGCCCTGTCCTGCTCACATACCCGCTTGCTTCTTACCTAACAGTCGGACCACGTTGGTGTGGTTGAAGTTCTGCATGATCTCTGCTTCCTTCAGGAAAGACTCCAGGTCCTCTTGACTGTAGAGCCCCACTACAATGACAGACAGACAGCCTCTTACATACAGTACTGCCAGTAGTTACGATTGGGCTTCCTCCTTTACTACACCTTTCAGAGCGTTTGATTGGGGTTCTTCATTGCAACCCCATGAACCCTGTTAATGATACAACAGGTTTCAGCACTTTCAGAGTCGTTTCTGAGCAGCTGAGCTGAGCTGTGATTGAGTGGGGTGGAGTTACTGGGATCCAAAGCCAACAATAGGAAAGCGTTGGGTATGATTGACACCCGTTTCATTTGCTGTGATTTCGCTTGGATATCCCGGTGTGTTTGGTCAGCTGCTGGTCAGAAGCAAAGAATGAATTGAAAATGATGGCATTGAGCAGCAAAGCCCCTGCAGCCCGGGCACAGTTAACAGGTCTCATGATGTTTCAATAAACTTGAGTCAACTCAAAAATAAATATTTTACACTAAAAGGTGAGACATTTATTATTTATTGTTTTGTGAGCCCCAGAAAAAATGTATGTTGAAAATAAGAAAGCTTAAAGTTATCACTTGGTAAAGACCCAACCGTGTCGTGTGGCAGGTGAGTCATACAGTCAGGGGAGTGCAGGTTCCTGTCTGTGCCAACTTGGCGATCTTCGCTGGGGATTCCACAGGGAATACTGTCTCTGGAGCTAGGTTAGGGAGGCAATACCAACAGGGACTGTTTCTCCTCATTGATCTACGGCGGCCCCTACTGGCCAGGCACACAGTGAGAACAATCTGACACCTGCAGGGCTTGTCCTCCAGGTGGCGGTCGCTCACATCAGCTGTGGAGCTCCGGGGTGTGAAGAGGCTATTGGCTTGGGGATCGGAGGATGCCGCTCACCTTCAGTTCTCCTGAGCTGTTGTGGGGAGCTGCTGCGGTGAGGGAGCGGAATTTCACTTTTAAATTGAGGAGAAAACTTGGGGAAGTAACTGGACTCTCTAAATGGTTGTGCCCCATGTTTGTTAACTATGGGCTGCTTCAAACCAAGGGGGGTTTGTTTCCGTGTTACACACCTCTCATCGTTTTCACCGCCACTTTGATCTCTGGCCCGTCCGTCGGTCTGAAGTAACCCTCATACACAGCACCGAACTCCCCTGCAGGTAAGAGAGAGTCCAGTGAGACACAGACCCCAGTGAGACACAGACCCAGTGAGACACAGACCCAGTGAGACACAGACCCCAGTGAGACACGGACCCAGTGAGACACGGACCCAGTGAGACACAGACCCCAGTGAGACACAAACCCCAGTGAGACACAGACCCCAGTGAGACACAGACCCAGTGAGACACATACCCAGTGAGACACAGACCCCAGTGAGACACAGACCCCAGTGAGACACAGACCCAGTGAGACACAGACCCCAGTGAGACACAGACCCAGTGAGACACAGACCCAGTGAGACACAGACCCAGTGAGACACATACCCAGTGAGACACAGACCCCAGTGAGACACGGACCCCAGTGAGATACAGACCGGTGTGCAGGACTGCTCATGCGAACAGAGACAACGAGGGGTCTAGTATTCACACTGAGGTCCCTTTGCTTATTTTAACTATTCAGAATTTGCTATAGTACATATTGCTTCAAGATAACAGGCCATTCTTTAATTCATTTTTGAAAGCAGAAACAAAATCCTGTTATATTACAAAATAAAAAAACAAAACGCATTCAAGAGAACTTGAAGTATACAGCTCTGGCCAAAAGATTTGTGTCACCTAGAATTTTAGGATTGAGACATAATTAAAAAAAATATATATGAGAACGTAATTTAGATCTTTTATTTAACATCATGTAATCAAGGAAATTACAAAATGATATCGCAAAAGCCATAATCGTAGTACAGTATTTCATGTTAGATTTTGAAAGCTACAAAGCGGTAATTCAACATGTTAACGTAACATTATTCAGCAGATTTCATTCGACTTTATGAAGCAAAACTAGTTCATTCTATAGAGGAGGATGCAAAACTTTTGGCCATAGCTGTATTATTATTATTTATTTCTTAGCAGACGCCCTTATCCAGGGTGACTTACAATTGTTACAAGATATCACATTATTTTTTACATACAATTACATTTTTTTTTTTTTACACATTAATTTTATATATAATTACCCATTTATACAGTTGGGTTTTTACTAGAGCAATCTAGGTAAAGTACCTTGCTCAAGGGTACAGCAGCAGTGTCCCCTACCAGGGATTGAACCCACAACCCTCTGGTCAAGAGTCCAGAGCCCTAACCACTACCCCACACAGCTGTATAACCTAGTTGTTTGGTTCTTGCTTTGTAGGTGTTTTACCTCTTTCAAAAAACAGTTAATTAAAAGCTAAATTAAACCCGCTTTCTGAATATGAGTTCCTAACACTTGGGTTATTAAGACACTGCGGTTATTATCTCTGAGGAGAGACTCACCTGAACCCAAGTCCCGACCCAGACTAAGCTCACTGCGTTCCACCAGGACATCCTTCAGACTGGACTTCAAATGCTCACTGACCTCCAGATGCTGCCCTGAGAGAGGGGGGAGAGGGGGAGAGGAAGAGACTGAGTACCTGATACTGACCCCCAGACACTGCCCTGAGAGAGGGGGGAGAGGGGGAGAGGAAGAGACTGAGTACCTGATACTGACCCCCAGACGCTGCCCTGAGAGAGGGGGGGGAGGAAGAGACTGAGTACCTGATACTGACCCTCAGACACTGCCCTGAGAGAGGGAGAGGGGAGAGGAAGAGACTGAGTACCTGATAGTGACCCCAGACACTGCCCTGAGAGAGAGAGGGGAGAGGAGGAGAGGAAGAGACTGAGTACCTGATACTGACCCCCAGACACTGCCCTGAGAGAGGGGAGAGAGGGGGAGAGGAAGAGACTGAGTACCTGATACTGACCCCCAGACACTGCCCTGAGAGAGGGGGAGAGGGAGAGGAAGAGACTGAGTACCTGATACTGACCCCCAGACACTGCCATGAGAGAGGGGAGAGGAAGAGACTGAGTACCTGATACTGACCCCCAGACACTGCCCTGAGAGAGGGGGAGAGGAAGAGACTGAGTACCTGATAGTGACCCCCAGACACTGCCCTGAGAGAGGGGAGGGGAGAGGAAGAGACTGAGTACCTGATAGTGACCCCCAGACACTGCCCTGAGAGAGGGGGAGAGGGGAGAGGAAGAGACTGAGTACCTGATAGTGACCCCAGACACTGCCCTGAGAGAGGGGGAGAGGGGAGAGGAAGAGACTGAGTACCTGATACTGACCCCAGACACTGCCCTGAGAGAGGGGAGAGGGAGAGGAAGAGACTGAGTACCTGATACTGACCCTCAGACACTGCCCTGAGAGAGGGGGAGAGGGGAGAGGAAGAGACTGAGTACCTGATAGTGACCCCAGACACTGCCCTGAGAGAGGGGGAGGGGAGAGGAAGAGACTGAGTACCTGATACTGACCCCCAGACGCTGCTCTGAGAGAGGGGGAGGGGAGAGGAAGAGACTGAGTACCTGATACTGACCCCCAGACACTGCCATGAGAGAGAGGGAGAGGAAGAGACTGAGTACCTGATACTGACCCCCCAGACACTGCCCTGAGAGAGGGGGGAGAGGAAGAGACTGAGTACCTGATACTGACCCCCAGACACTGCCCTGAGAGGGGGGAGAGGGAGAGGAAGAGACTGAGTACCTGATACTGACCCCCAGACGCTGCCCTGAGAGAGGGGAGAGGGGAGAGGAAGAGACTGAGTACCTGATACTGACCCCCAGACGCTGCTCTGAGAGAGGGGGGAGAGGGGGAGAGGAAGAGACTGAGTACCTGATACTGACCCTCAGACACTGCCCTGAGAGAGGGGAGAGGGGAGAGGAAGAGACTGAGTACCTGATAGTGACCCCAGACACTGCCCTGAGAGAGGGGAGAGGAGGAGAGGAAGAGACTGAGTACCTGATACTGACCCCAGACGCTGCTCTGAGAGAGGGGGAGAGGGGACAGGAAGAGACTGAGTACCTGATACTGACCCTCAGACACTGCCCTGAGAGAGGGGAGAGGGGAGAGGAAGAGACTGAGTACCTGATACTGACCCCAGACACTGCCCTGAGAGAGGGGGGAGAGGGGGAGAGGAAGAGACTGAGTACCTGATACTGACCCCAGACACTGCCATGAGAGAGGGGGAGAGGGGAGAGGAAGAGACTGAGTACCTGATACTGACCCCCAGACACTGCCCTGAGAGAGGGGGGAGAGGAAGAGACTGAGTACCTGATACTGACCCCCAGACACTGCCCTGAGAGAGGGGGGAGAGGGGGAGAGGAAGAGACTGAGTACCTGATACTGACCCCCAGACACTGCCCTGAGAGAGGGGGGAGAGGGGGAGAGGAAGAGACTGAGTACCTGATACTGACCCCCAGACACTGCCCTGAGAGAGGGGAGAGGGGAGAGGAGACTGAGTACCTGATACTGACCCCCAGACACTGCCATGAGAGAGGGGAGAGGGGAGAGGAAGAGACTGAGTACCTGATACTGACCCCCAGACACTGCCATGAGAGAGGGGGAGAGGGGAGAGGAAGAGACTGAGTACCTGATACTGACCCCCAGACGCTGCCCTGAGAGAGGGGAGAGGGGAGAGGAAGAGACTGAGTACCTGATAGTGACCCCCAGACACTGCCCTGAGAGAAGGGGAGAGGGGGAGGAGAGACTGAGTACCTGATACTGACCCCAGACACTGCCCTGAGAGAGGGGGAGAGGGGAGAGGAAGAGACTGAGTACCTGATACTGACCCCCAGACACTGCCATGAGAGAGGGGAGAGGGGAGAGGAAGAGACTGAGTACCTGATACTGACCCCCAGACACTGCCATGAGAGAGGGGGAGAGGGGAGAGGAAGAGACTGAGTACCTGATACTGACCTCCAGACGCTGCCCTGAGAGAGGGGAGAGGGGAGAGGAAGAGACTGAGTACCTGATACTGACCCTCAGACACTGCCCTGAGAGAGGGGGAGAGGGGAGAGGAAGAGACTGAGTACCTGATAGTGACCCCCAGACACTGCCCCGAGAGAAGGGGAGAGGGGAGAGGGAGAGACTGAGTACCTGATACTGACCCCAGACACTGCCCTGAGAGAGGGGAGAGGGGAGAGGAAGAGACTGAGTACCTGATACTGACCCCCAGACACTGCCCTGAGAGAGGGGAGAGGGGAGAGGAAGAGACTGAATACCTGATACTGACCCCCAGACGCTGCCCTGAGAGAGGGGGAGAGGGGAGAGGAAGAGACTGAGTACCTGATACTGACCTCCAGACGCTGCCCTGAGAGAGGGGGAGAGGGGAGAGGAAGAGACTGAGTACCTGATACTGACCCCAGACACTGCCCTGAGAGAGGGGAGAGGGGAGAGGAAGAGACTGAGTACCTGATACTGACCCCCAGACACTGCCCTGAGAGAGGGGGAGAGAGGAAGAGACTGAGTACCTGATACTGACCCCCAGACACTGCCCTGAGAGAGGGGGGAGAGGGGGAGAGGAAGAGACTGAGTACCTGATACTGACCCCCAGACGCTGCCCTGAGAGAGGGGGGAGAGGGGGAGAGGAAGAGACTGAGTACTTCTGATATTGTGGCTCCAGTTAAAACCCAAACTGTCTTTTGTAAGCACGCTGCACCATGGGTAAACAGTGCCCTATGTAAAATGAAAAGGGAATGTCGCAAATCAGAACGCAGATAGATGGCTACTGAATTGCACATTCACTGTGATATTTGGAAACAATATCATTAAAGTACATGAGCTCTGAGGACAGCCAGACGTTGCTATTTCTCAAATCGTATTGATGTTAATAACTCAAGTGCTTTTTTCAGCCATTGATAGATTAGTAAATCCATCATCTGCTGCACTTCCTTGTACTGAAGCCCCTCCCACTCAAGTGTGAAGAATTCCAAACTATTTTCAAAACAGTTCCTATCAGGGATCAGATTCCTGAGGATGGCTCTCATTTGAATGTGCCAACTGGCTCTGTAATGGCATCATTTTCTTTGATTTGAATGCAGGCAACCCAAGCCCTAATATAAAACCTGACATGAGAAACATGAGGGTTATTTTTGATTCTGATTTGAGTTTTGAAGCTCATATAAAAAATAATAAAAAATTACAGAAGTGTCTTTTTACGAAACATTTAAAATGAGGTCTTTTCTTTCTTTGTCTGATGCTTTTGTTTCATCTAGACTTCAGTGTTTTATTTGCTGGGCTTCCACATCATGCCTTATCCTGTCTGCAGCTTGTGCAGAATGCAGCTGCAGGGTTCTCACTGGAGCAAAGAAACAGACTCATATAACTCCTGTGCTGGCCTCGCTACACTGGCTTCCAGTGCATTTTAGAATTGATTTTAAAATCTTACTATTGACATACGAAGCACCAAATGGCCTGGCCGCGGATTATCTAAGAGAGATTCTGTCCCCATATAAACCTCTGTGCATTTTAAGTTCAGGTAACGCTGGCTTTTTGAAAGGAGAACAGAAAGTGTATTTAGTTATTAGCTATTAGCTGCTTGCTTTGCGTAACTGTTTCATCTATTTTATCAGCTTATTTTGTAATTTTGCGTTTAATCATTCTTATTAATTTCTTGATTCTTAAATTGTTTTTTTTATTGTTATTATTTATTACTATTAGTATTGTTGTTATTAATATTATTATTACTTATAGTTACTTTGTAATATTATCTTGATACGGCAGATTCCTTTCTGTTTTAATGGACATGTAAAGCTTTGAGATACTGGTGTATGAAAGGCTATATAAATAAATTGAAAATAAGAGGTGAGTGAAAGAGAGAGGGAGGAGGGAGGCAGGGACTGACAGAGAGGGGGAGAAAGGGAAATGAGAGAGACAGGAGTTGTGAAAGGGGAGAAAGGAGGAAGAGAACAAGAAAGAAAAGGTGAGAGCGAAAAGTACAGGGAGAGAGCAGGGGGAGGAGGAGAAAGGAGGGGAGGATAAGAAACAGGAAAGAGGGGAGCGAGACAGGAAAGAAGGAAGATGAGAGAGACAGGAAAGAGGGGACAAAGAGGAGAAAGGAGAGAGGAATAAGAGGGAGAGAGAAGTAGAGGGTGGAGGGGGAGGGTGAGAGGGAGAAGGGAAGAGGAGAAAGCGAGAGGAGAGAGAGAGAAGGTGATCAATGGTCCATATGGTTCACACTCACAGGTCACCCCCTCTGATACAGACGCCACCTCCTCAGTTTGTCGCTTGTAGGTCCGGCCAGAATTGACGGGCAGCAACTCCACCTCCTGTTCTCTACTGGAGAGGAGAGAGGGGTGTGAGAGGGGAGAGAAGGGGAAAGTGGGTAAGAGGAGGGGGAGAGGGGAGAGGAGGAGGGGAGGGAGAGTGGAGGAGAGAGGGGAGACAGGGAGAGAGTGGAGGAGAATGGGTAGAGCAGAGATAGGGGAGGGAGGAGAGGGTAAAGTTAATCTGTTACTATTAAACACTTTGACACTTTACAATTGCTGCCTCTTTGCTAATGGAAGTAATCTGAACTCACGCTAGTTTTTTGTATTTGTTCCGTGTGGCAATCAGCACTATAACAACGAGAGCGATGAGCACAGCGACCCCTAGTGCTGCCCCCAGCACCACGTAGTGCTGCACTGAGCTCGGCTTCTCAAACACAGGGAGGGTGGTGATCAGGGAGGCTGGGGTTCCCCTGGGAAAAAAAAAAAATTCACAAACCTTTAAAAACACTGAGTCATCCCCCCCGGCAGGGCTGTAACATCAAGAAACATGAGAAAGTAACCATGACCTACACTGAGGGGCTGACTGGAGAATAGGGAGAGAGAGAGAGCTAAAGAAAGGGGTGAAGAGAGATAGAGAAGAGGGGACAAGAGAAGGGGATGGAGAATGGGGAGGAGGAGAGAGAAAGGGGGAAACAGAATGGGGAAAGAGAGTAGAAAGGAAAGACTATAGAATATAGATGAATGTGAAAGAAGAAAAAGAAGAAGGAAGATGGGGAGTGAGGCTAGCAGGAGAAGAGAGGAAGGAGGGAGAGTCATAGAGAGATGGAGGGATAGAAAGGAGAAAAGAGAAAAGGGAGAGAAAAAGAGGTGATCATCACAGAGAGAGAAGACAACAGAAAACAATGGACATGTGGTTACAAAGTTGTGAAGAAGGGCTCACACTTGGTGATGCTGACTGCACTGGTAGCCCGAGCTGCTCCGCTGGTTGCCGACACCGCGTTGCTGGCTTCGACATGGAACCGTAATGCAACGCCCCCTGCAGGCCGGTCACAGTGACCGTGGTGTTGGTCAGTCTGCTAGTCCGTGGGTAGTGGACGGTATCTCCACAGCGCTCCCAATCCTTACTTCCTGCCCTCTCCCAGCACACCACTCCATACTGGACATCGCCCCGGCCCCCCAGATCACCAGGGGGTCCCAGGACAGAGTCACCGAGGACTGGTGGAGAGAGAATGTGAGGTTCTGGGGGCAGAGGGGGCTCTGTGGGGGAGTTCAGAAATACCAATTCAATCTTGTGAATAATCAACCAAGTAAAGAAAATCATGATGTCACCAGCCTTGGAACTGTGGGACATTTATTGCCCCTTGTATGCAACAAGATTTTAATGCACAAGCCATCTCACAAAAAGCAGCGGTACCACAAAATATTCTCAATTTACTCCCAATGCAGAATGACTGTGGGACAATTGTTCTTCGATTTCAGCATGTTTCTGCACTGGCGACTGCCAAGACTTTTATCTTTAGTCTCACACTGGTGACGCAACAAAATGTGTGGAACCAACTAGAAGCATCTTGTCATGGCCTTTAACAGACATTGCCATGAACCCTGCTGAGCGTTTTAAAAAAAGAAGGATGTGATGATAAAAATAAAATAAGAACTGGAAATACAATACATGACACGTGGGTGAGAGAATCGTTTCAATTTGTACGCGCTGTTCATTCTGCCTTTAATACTGCATAGTGGTTTCACTGGGTTTGTTTTTTTTGCAGTGTGACAGTGGAGGTGTATTATATGCTGGGAGGGACTCTGTACATACTGGTGCAGCCCAGCTCCACTGGGTCACTGTCCAACCGGAAGTATCCCATCATGCACTGGCACGACTCTGCTCCCTCTGCCTCTGTCTTGCTATTGGGCGGACACTGCAGACACCCCTCACTGCGATTGGCCGGCTTGTAGTATCCAATCCTACAGGCTAGAGAGGGGAGTGGAAAATGAGAGAATTCAAGTGTTGAAATTGTGCATTGTGTCGTAATTGTGCATTTATAACTCTGTGTGTCACAAAGTGCTTCCTCCCTTCTGCTCTAAACTCTACTCAGCTTCCATTCATGCCCTCTTGTTCTTCTCTCTGTGCTGAATTTGAAGTCGTGTCTTGGGTTGACTTTATCAAGACCATTTAGGATTGTAAAGACTTCAAATCAAGTTTATTTTTATTTGTATTAATGGCTCAAGGACACTCATTTGTTGGGTAGTCTGTTGTATTGTATATCCAGGGCAGCACACGGCCACACTGCTGGATTACCTGAAGCTGCTGCTGATTGGTTGTAGTAATCAGATGATTATATAAAGGCTGCTATCCTAACTGGATTGACCCCTACCTTCAGTGTCTATGTTCTTAATAAACACTGTGGCTTTTTATTCTTGCCTGTGTGTCTTTTGTCTACTGATTATACCCCAGTTATTCACCACTGCGACTTAGCTGGGTGTGTTGACCATGTATTTAATTCTGCTGGTAGTGTCGTAGTTGGGCTACTGATTTGGACCCTGCACCGCTTCCTGCAAACCCTAGGAGGCGCTACATTCCACTGGGCAGAGTGTTCTACCAGCTGTAGACCGAAGACGTGTTTGAGAGCTCTATTAAGGGGTGCTTTAAACCTTTCTAAAAAGTCCCCAGGATGTGCTGACTAAAACAGCCAATGCTATAGAGAGGTCCCCTTTAGTCCCCTCTGCACAGGTATTGCTTTAGACGACCCTTACCTTCGCACTGCTGCCCAGTTTCTTGGTATCCTCTGTCACACACACACACTGCCCCTCCAAGTCCCCCAAATCCCGCTCTGCCGCACTCCTGAGTGGGGAGACACTTCAATGGAATTCTCAACGCAGGCCCCCCTTATCTGGCCGGCCCCCCCAACCGCACCAGGGAAATCGGCCCGGCCCTCAGAAAAGCCTGGGCATTTCCTGAAATACACCCTGACCCTGGAGAGGAAGATGCAGGGGCCAGAATAACCGAAGCCCAGGTGGAACCCGGCTTGAGAGAGGAGGCCCAAGTCTAAAGCAGAGACTGAGTCTGTGCTCTCTGCTTTCGTCTGAGGGCTTGAATCGTGGTGGAAATGCTTTGTGGAGTTCACTGGGATGGGCTCGAGGCTCGTAAACTCTGAGCTGTCTTGGTGATAAAGGCTCCTTTGATTCAAGTAAGTAGACTTCTAGCTGGCAGACGGGCTCTTCTCTGTCACACTCCTCCTGAGCTAATCCGAGATCCACAAGCAGGTGATTGGCGCCTCCTCGCAATCCAATTGGTCCACAGCAGCTTGTAGGCGTTTCTCTTGTCGTAGCTGCAAGCTTGGTAGACCGGGTGAGGAGTGTCCAGCTCAAAGGGAAGTGAGTTCAAGTTCCACTGAAATCAGACAGACAGTTACTTAAAATAATTGTAGTTAAGAAAACAATTCTGTAAATCGAACCTGTTTTGCACTTCCATTGACTGCATAAGATAAACGTGCAGTTTTGAAAGAAACACTTGTTATAATACACATGTGGTTTTCTGTTTTAAACCTGATCTCTGGTACTACTTTAGGTTAAAGGAAGTTCTCAGTTTCTATGTCCTTTTTTCCTGGGTCATTGCACCCCAGCAATGTCCCCTGGGTCATGTTACCGGCTGAAACCATGTCAGTCAAAAGAGGAAACAGCTGATTGGTTAAGGATAAAGAAAGAAGCCGGGTATCATTTATGGCATATAGTTTACAATTCTTATTTTGTTTTTCATCAAATCCTTGAAACTTGTTTTGAAAACGTTTGAGCTCAGCAGGGTTTATAGAAATTCCTATTAAAGATGACTATTTTTTTACAGGTGTTAAAGGTGAGACTAATAATAAAATTAGCCTCACTCTGTTCCTTTAGTCTCACACTGATGATGCAGAAAGCCTACAATCAACAAAAAAAAGGTTTAACAGGCATGAGGTGTCCAATCACGGTCCTGGAGGTTCATTCCAATCCATTCCACTCCGTGTTTAACACCTAAAATGAGATCATGATCTACTTCAGCATCTGGGTGGAGGTTTACTTGGTTCAATGAAACTATTTAGAATAAGGTTGGAACAAAGACCAGGAGTGGAAGGGCCAGCTTCGGCCTGCCCTGACCTAGCATTGAAAGAGGCGCCCCAACAAGATGATTGAAAAGTGGGGTGCACATTACAACACAACTCACTGTCTTTTCCTTCGCTGGGATCCAGTCCAGTTTTATCTCTTTCAGGGTGTTCAGGAGTTCCACTGGAAGAACAAAAAAGTAAAGAAAAAGAATTGAACCCCAAACTGTATCACCCCTGACAACGACTTCTGGACATTGGTCACAATATACTGTGATGTATTTTTGACATTTGTTAGATATTTTGTTTCTTAAAATAGATAAGAAACAATATATCTCCAGACCTTGTTTCTCCTGCTGAATACAAACATGGCTTTGTGAGGATTCAAGATTCTGATATTTTTATTGTCTTGCTCTTTTCTAAAAAGCCTCTGAATGAGTCTCTTGTTGATATGAAGCTGGTTGTTTCCACTCAGTCCTCGGTTTCCATGGCTTTTTTCCCAGGGTATTTTTCTACAATTTTGCTTGAAAAAAAGGTCTGTGTTTTGCTTATAAAACTTGCAGATAAGAGAGCCTTATGATGCAGACAGGTATCCATTACAAGAATGCATTTCTGTGCTTCCCACACATGAACATGAAAATACAAGGAAACATTTCTTGCAATAAAGCATTCTATTACAATTGTAAGATACAATATATCTATATCTATATAATTAACTATGTAGTAAATGACATCACAAGCACATTAATAGATTTAAATAGAAATAGGTGAGTGTGGTTACCATGGCATCAGAAGCCTGTAAATACCTCCACTGTTTGTTTTCAAGCACACTTTCCCTTGACAAAAGCATGTTAAACATGATGAAAATATTTTCAGCAAAAACTCTTTTACCATGCACTTTAGAGGAGAGGAGACTGACCAGGAGGGAGAGGGTCAGTGACTAAGTGAGTTGTCTGTTGTGAGTTTCTGTGTATTTTTAGCGCTCTGATTCAGCTAGTTGGTTATGCAATCCCCTGTGCCCTGTGATATCTTCTCATCTCTCAGCAGAAACTAACTTCCTCTGATCCCAAATAGAAACCAAAGTGACTCATCAGTGCATCTGTGCACCGAAATGAAGGAAACTCAGAAAAAGATGTCAAATTCCCCCAATCCTCCCAAACCCAGATTGAATCAGGGTGGGTCCTGTGGTTATCTAGTGGGGTTTGAGATAAACTTCAAGTAAACAAAGATCTTGTGAGGAAACAGTTCTGATTGTGATCCACAAATACTTCCACAGCTGCTCTGAGCAGATCACAATCCAGCTTCCTAACATTACATCTACTCAAGACACAGAGCCCCTCGACACAAACTGATTGAGTAATTATAACAAGACACACTTCAACACTTCAGAAACAATGTGGAGGGTACACTTTCCATTAAGTGTCTCTTATCAATGTGTATTTATATAGTACTTATTTAATAAATACATGTGCACTTACACATAATTACAATGTTATTATGCATACTTACAATGTACTTAATGTGTATTTTCTTTTGCATGATGTAACCCTAACCCTAGCCCTAACCCTAACCCTAATCCTAACCCTAACCCTAACCCTAACTCTAACCCTAACCCTAACCATAACACTAACCCTAACCCCTAACCCTAACCCTAACCCTAACCCTAACCCTAACCCTAGCCCTAACCCTAACCCTAACCCTAACTCTAACTCTAACCCTAACCCTAACCCTAACCCCTAACCTAGCCCTAACCCTAACCCCCTAAATCTAACCCTAACCCTAAAATCATTTACATTGGAGAAACAGGCAACACTATCCGTGTAAGGCTAACACAACACATCTATAATATCAAACACAAAAAAGAATCACAAACACCTCTAGTAGCACACTTTCTACAACACAACTTGGAATCTCTGAAAATTACAGGGCTGGAGAGGAACCAGAACTGGACAATCGGAGAAAGGAAATGGAGAGAAAAGACTGGATCAACAAACTACAAACAACTTTCCGCTAGGCCTGAACACCGCTATTACCAACTGAAAAATTCCAAGTAGGCGGAGACAACATCCACTGGACAACCAACACAGCCAAAGATATGCTCCAGCACTGGTGCCAGCATTTAAACTAGGAGACCCCACAAGCCCAAACATCTCCAGGGAGGGGGCATCCAACATAGTCAATCTATGTAAAAACTTCACACCAACAGAGAGTCAAAACAGCCTTTTGAGCAAAGGCCTCTCCTTCATACCCACACCGCAAACTAAAGCAAAACAGAAGCAGACACTGCGAGCAGAAACACAAGATTACCATAGGAGGCTAAAAATCGCAACCTTCTTTGAAGAGGAAGAAGACTCAAATCACATACCCTTCCTACCCAAATCCAACTGGGAACCAAATAACAACCAAGTTCCACAGGAAATCACAGAGATTATTCTTGAAGATCTAAAAACAATACACAGCCTTAACCCAGGTAACTACAAAACAGAAGACAACCTAACGGCACCAGAAAGGATAGCACTTAAGGAATTACAAAAACATACCTACATCATTTTCAAACCAGCAGACAAGGGCAGTTCAATAGTAATAATGGATAGAGAAGACTACATCTTTGAAGCCAACAGACAACTAAATAATCTAGAACACTACAGGAAATTAGACGCACCAATTTATCTTGATTCCGCTCAGGAAATTAATAGAATAATACAAACACTAACAGACCAAAAATAATTACTAGAAAACAGGCACACTATCTCAAGGGGCAGACACACCCAGAGCACGCATTTTTTACATGCTACCAAAAATACACAAATCACCAGACACATGGACTATCCCACACACCATACCACCAGGCAGACCGATAGTATCGGATTGCAACAGTGAATCATATAGAATTGCAGAATACATAGACCACTTTTTAAACCCCTATCCACCAAACACACTAGCTACCTTAAAGACACATATGACTTCATAGAAAAAATTAAAACACTCAAACTACCAGAAACAGCTTTTCTCTTCACAATAGATATAGACAGCTTGTACACAAACATAGAGACCAACGCAGGCATTGCAGCTATCAGGAAATGTCTAAATCTAAATCCGGATCCAACCAGACCAGACGAGGAACTGATCAAACTCCTGGAAATCAGCTTAACGAAAACGACTTTGAATTCGACAACCAATTCTACCTCCAAACCAAAGGAACAGCGATGGGGAAACGCTTTGCCATCATATGCTAACATCTACATGGCCGATTGGGAAGAGACAATCCTCCCAGATTCCCACACAGACCAACTCACTATTTCAGGTACCTAGATGACATTTGGGGCACTTGGACACATAGCATGGAGGAATTTACAAATTTCATCTCGTTACTTAACACACACCACCAGTCCATCAAGGTAAAATACACCACACATAACAGCAAAGTAAACTTTTTAGACACCACCACTTACAAAGGACCACATTTTTCACAAACACACCAACTAGACACCAAAGTATATTTTAAAGAAACTGACACACACACTCTACTACACAAAACCAGCTATCACCCTAAACACACGTTTAGAGGTTTAATAAAATCACAACTACTCAGATTCCACAGAATTTGCACACAACATACTGACTTCCAGGCAGCTACCAAAGTCTTATTCACAGCACTCAGGCAAAGGGGGTACTCCCGTTCCTTCCTCAGAGGAATAAGGAAAACCTTCTTAGAACAAAAGCCTAGAGACAACAAAAAGATTATTCCACTTATAACTACCTACTCACATTTTAGTGTGGCAGCTAATTCACAGATAAAACAAAACCTAACCAACAAATTACAAGACACCAACCTTCTTACAGGACACAAGATAATCTCAGCCTACAGAAAAAACAAAAACTTGACCAATTATTTTGTGTCCTGTAAACTGCCTTCACTTAATCGCAAACCAACAAAAGCATCACGACACTTCAAGCAACTTTCCACACTCCGGAGCCAATCCACAGGCATCACATACAACATTCCACAAACCTTTACACAAAACAGCAGGAACTGCATCTACGCAATACAATGCGATACATGCAAAATCATTTACATTGGAGAAACAGGCAACACTATCCGTGTAAGACTAACACAACACATCTATAATATCAAACACAAAAAAGAATCACAAACACCTCTACTAGCACACTTTCTACAACACAACTTGGAATCTCTGAAAATTACAGGGCTGGAGAGGAACCAGAACTGGACAATCGGAGAAAGGAAATGGAGAGAAAAAGACTGGATCAACAAACTACAAACAACTTTCCCGCTAGGCCTGAACATTAGAAACTCCACGATAGACCTACACTAGAAAAGGAGATCCAAAACAAAAAAAACAAAGAAATAAATCCAAAAAGAGCCAGATGCCAGTGCATCTTTCCTTCCCTGAAAAATCAACCAAGTGTGGAGCTCTCAGGGAAACAGTTCCTACCTCACCCTAACCCTAACCCTAACCCTAACCCTAACTCTAACCCTAACCCTAACTCTAACCCTAACCCTAACCCTAACCCTAACCCTAACTCTAACCCTAACCCTAACTCTAACACTAACACTAACCCTAACCCTAACTCTAACCCTAACTCTAACCCTAACTCTAACCCTAACACTAACCCTAACACTAACCCTAAGCCTAAGGTACAAAATACCAGGGCATATGAACAGAAGGATGGTAAAAGCTGAAACTCTCTAGAAATTCTACACTCATCCAATAGATAACATTGATAATATTACTATTATAGTACTGACCATAGTCTGTTGCAGTAATATCACCTTGATTTATTTAACTTGTGCTCAGCTAACAGTGCTAGCATTGTGGTGCTGTTGTATAATTTACATAGATTAAAAACGGGATAAGATTAAAAACTGGATAAGATTAAAACCAGGATCTTTTAGTGTGCCGGAAGGCATATTGAAATCCCGGACACCTTCCTCGGAACCAGGACGACCCAGGGAACACAGAGCCTTTTGTCTCCCATCTGAATTTCGGGCAGAGAATTAAGCTGTTCTGTGAGAACAACAAAACAGTGCATTTGTGTTTGACCTCGACTTCAAACATGTGTATAGTACAGACACTGGGCTCCCTGCCTCCAGTCAAGCTGCTCCATGAACAGTGCAGGCTGTCCTCTCTGTCACACGCACACGAAACAGAGAGTCTGAAGCTGCATACAAACTAGAAGCATCAGAAGTCAGACATCATCTGTTCTTGATGTCCGGACTTCCGTTGGGGGCAGTGAAGGAGGAAATGAAAACCCATCTCTGCACAACTCATCCCTGCCTCTCTCACTGCCTGAGGAATGTCTCAGAGCCTTGTTTCCTTCTTGTTTGAATCAGATCTAGATCTTGAATGTTTCTGCTAACAAAATGAGATGCGTTTGAAATGAAAGATTTCACCCAACGCGGTGTCAAAAAATAGTTTCACTACTGTTATAGATCATGTCTACTTTCTTAAACATCCTGTCTGAAAGTATAGAAAATATTTTAAAAAGTCCCCAGAATGTTTCTTCTTAACTGCATTTAGGACAAAATTAGTCCCATTGTACTGAAAGTAATCATAACTAACAAACAATTCCATACATTTGAGCCCTTTTGGTCTTCCATTAGCTACACAGGTCTCAAGTGTGCAGTTTTGAAAGAAACACGTGTTATAACTCACATGATTTCTGGTACAGCTTTAGGTTAAAGGAAGCTCTCAATTTCTGTGCCTTATCATCAGGTTATCTGTTTGAACTTTGTTACTGTCTGAAAGCATGTCAGTTAACAGGGGAAGCAGCTGATTGGTTATTGACAGACAAGCCAGTGAAGGGGTGGAGACAATTCCACTCTCCAGGTTAATGACCCAGGAACTGAAAGAGTCTAAAAGCATGGCTTGTAACAGAGATTTGTTCAACCTAGTGTAGTACCAGCGCTCATGTTTCAATATGAAAATGTTTGCTATAAAAGTTGCTTCTTTCAAAGCTGCACATTTGAGACCTGTGTCATGAATGGATGTGACTGGCGGAGAACACATGTGGAACTATTTTGTGAGCTACAAGTGTTCAAACTATATCTGCAGTTCTCTGTATTTTGTTGAAAAGAGAATTTGGAGAATTTATTTTTGTGCAATACGCCTCGTTTGACGAATGTCTTGTTTGTTTGTCCTTTTGGTTCTCCAACAGCAGTATAGGAGAAACGCTCCAGTGACTTTTTCAAACTTACATTTAGTGGTAGATGTAAGTATAGGTGCAGTGCAAATAATTGCGGATGCAAAATTCAAATTGCATTGCGGCCAGGCAATTATTTTGCACTGCGTCCTATGTCAGCTTAAGAGCAATGCAAATTACTCAACACACACAAATAATGATCCGCAATTATGACAATGAGGGTCTCAATGACTGCATCGGTCTCACTTCAGAGTGCTCAGAGAGCACAGAGAGCAGCAGTCGCTGTGTCACATTTGTGGAACACGAAAATACAAAGCAAAAAAATGCCAGATGAAGGGCAGCAAAGTCCTCTTGGCGCACACTCTGGAAAAGGTGGTTTGGGCGATCCCTCCAGACATTCCAACTGTGGTCTCAAGGAAGCAGAGGCTAAGCAGTGCAGAGAACACAGCACTTTCACATGTGCAGGGATAGCGGTCCCTAGATTGAATCTGGGGTCTAGCTCATCCCTCAATTCAGCTATTAGATCTAGGATGACCTGTGGAGTGAGACGATAACGCTTTAGCATCTCGTCCTCCAGCATCCCAAACTAAGTGACCCTGGGATTGAATATGCAGGGTCTTCTACGTCTTGCCCTTTTCCTCCGAATGTGTTCCTGCCTCTCCTCAACAAGAGCCAAGTGTCTCCGCATCAGGAAGTGTACCACAGCACCATCGAACTGTAAATTATAAACTAGAAAAACAATAATAATTTCTTCCTGCTTATTTGTGTAATAATTAGTGTTGCATGTAATCTATTACTGTAATCTGATTACATTGTTCAGTAACTTGTAACTGGAATGGTTGCTTTTTCATGCAGGTAAATGTGGCAACGGGTTACATTTTACATTAAAAAATAACATGGATACTTTTCATTACTGTGACAGAGAAAGAATGAATCTTGGTTATAAATCTCCTTCCCGACCTGTGAGGGCGCTGTGTAAAGGGAACAGAGTGCACCAGACTGGATGGTCTGACATTTCATTCCAGGAAAGGTGGAAGTCGGCCATCTAGAAAGGGGCGGAGCTACAGTACACCAAGTCATCGCCCCAGAAAGGAAGCGATGTGGCAGCCGTGATTGGAGGAGAAACAGTTGCACCTTCTAACCAAGGGGCGTGACTGACAGTACAAAATGGGGCGTGGCTAAGCGATTGGTTCCTTTGTTATGGTTGCAGCGAACCAAAAGGAGAACCAAAAACGTCACAACAACCTGGATTATAAACAGGATCAAATAAAACATTGTCCTTGCCATTGCTTGAGCACCGCATCAACTCTACACCTGCGCACTGCAACCCACTTTGCACAATTACGTTTAAAAAAAGTGCTACAGCTAATTCAAAACAAAACCAGAAAACGCTTCAACAGTGCCAGTCAAACCCTACACGTCACACAAATGCGCTTTTCAGATCATCCTGCTTGAAAATCGCATCAGAGGAGGGAGGGAGTGGCTTCGATAGCTGGATCTTCAAAGAATATTTCCAGCTGCAGCCTGACCAAACCCAAAACAATATCTCTGTAAAATGCAAACTGTGCCTGAGAAGAAACTATTTGTAACTGTAACTGGTTACATTTTTTTTCAAAGTAATAAGTTACTGTAACTCGTTACAGATTTGTTCATGTAACTTGTAACTGTAACGGATTACATTTTAAAGGAACTTTGTGAACACTGTTAATCATTTTCTGGCAAATCCTATTGGCATGTAGTAAGACCAAAAGAAACTTCTCCAATTCTGTGGCAAATGTTTTTGATTAGGCATCTTCCTCAATGTTATCAAGACAAATACTTCTAGAATAAAACCAATGTGAGTATGAGCAGTTTAAAAAATGGATATAACAGTTTTTCATGTACTTCCACTTCCATGCACTTATAATAATTCCTAATAGAACCTCCCATTCCCCTTTGTCTAAACTTACAATAAAACATAAAGACTTCTCTTTCTTCAGCCCTGATGGTTATTGTTATTGACAGCAGCGTTCGGGGGTTTCTTACTGGTGGTAGAATTGTACTGGTAATATACGTTGATGAAGACTTGTCAAATACTACATATTCTACCACTGAGTGATTTTATAGTCATGGATTGTTCCAACATGAAGTGTTGTTTTCTGGTTTATATGTCGCTGTGCTTTGTCTGTGTATTTTATTTAACTCAGTGTAATGGCAAGCTTGTAGGAAGTTACTGATAAGGACACATTTCTTATTTGGGTATGATGTATGGAGGTTGTCGTGTAATCTCTTGTAGCAATGTGTCATATTAGCAGGATGTGTGTATCAAATGCAGGAGTGTGTTTATTGCAGAAACTTAGAAGTGACTGAGAAAGAGAGAAAGTACCAGAGGATACCAAGCTGAACAGTTATAAAAAAGAAAGAAATCATTTAGCTTCTGTAGTCCATGTGTGTCTTCAATGCTTTCATGAGGATGTGTAAAGCTTTAACCACGACTTATTAAAAACAAATGACATTTTGTGTGCATTAAACTGTTCATGAAAAGCAAACTGTAATTAAACATACCACTACTATTAGAAATAATAATAATAATAATAATAATAATAATAATAATAATAATAATAATAATAATAATAATAATTCTATTCAATGTGTTTTTCCATTGTTGCCCACACTTCTTTAGTTTCACTTTGTGCATTTCCTGTTATTCGCAATTGAAATGTGAAATTCCATTATTCCATAGAAAATGAAATCCCAGTAATTATTTTCATGACAGCTGGATAAGTGCTATTTAATACCTTCAATGCATGTCGTTAGTTAAATAAGGTGTTAGCAGCATGGTAAGACATATTAGAATAACTGATTTACAGCATGTGGCATAATTCTCAAGATACTGTAAAAATGTGTGACACACAGACTGACGGGTGTACAGACAGAGACACCTCCACACATCCCTGCAGTCTGACACTCCCAATAACTCAATGCTCAATAATGTCAATACCAAGTTCCATCAAAATTCAACAGCGAGTTTCCGAGATATGCAAAATACACACACAGGTACGATCACCTCCACTATGACCCCAGAACTGGGTATTTCCACAAGACAGTCAATTAGACAGACTGTATCTGCTGGTATTTCTTTATCATTTCAATTGTGTTTAAACATCATGTTTAATTAGCACAAGCATGCTGAGGGCTGGGTCTTATATTTTTTTCGCTCTCTCTTGTAAAATATCTTATTTGCTATTCAGTCATTTTATATTGCAGTCTTTCTTTTGATTCAGTTTCTAATAAATATTGTGAGGCTCTGTTAGAACTCCCTGGTCATCAATATTCAAATTAAAAAACAGTTTTTAAATTTGTCACAATTGGGCTTTTATAGCTCTGATGAGAATGAGCCCTGGCGTCACCCTTATAAAGGTTTACCATAGTAAATAAAGCATGGTAACGCACAGGTAAGCATTGTAAAGCCCAGAGCCAGAGGCGTGGTAAAGCATTAAAAACATATCTGACAAATTATGCTCAATGTATAACCATAGCAAAACTGAAAGTGTAAATAAACCAGTGTAAACTTTTCTAAGGCGCCTCTGCCATTAATAAAGCACAGTCCTTTGCTGGCTGCAGGTTTTACTGCGTGTTGCTGCTGTGGGCTGACCCCAGGTGTCTTCAGAGGGCTGTGTCTGACCCCAGGTCTCTTCAGAGGGCTGTGTCTGACCCCAGGTCTCTTCAGAGGGCTGTGTCTGACCCCAGGTCTCTTCAGAGGGCTGTGTCTGACCCCAGGTCTCCTCAGAGGGCTGTGTCTGACCCCAGGTCTCCTCAGAGGGCTGTGTCTGACCCCAGGTCTCTTCAGAGGGCTGTGTCTGACCCCAGGTCTCTTCAGAGGGCTGTGTCTGACCCCAGGTCTCTTCAGAGGGCTGTGTCTGACCCCAGGTCTCTTCAGAGGGCTGTGTCTGACCCCAGGTCTCTTACCTTCAGAGGGCTGTGTCTGACCCCAGGTCTCTTACCTTCAGAGGGCTGTGTCTGACCCCAGGTCTCTTCAGAGGGCTGTGTCTGACCCCAGGTCTCTTCAGAGGGCTGTGTCTGACCCCAGGTCTCTTACCTTCAGAGGGTTGTGTCTGACCCCAGGTCTCTTCAGAGGGCTGTGTCTGACCCCAGGTCTCTTACCTTCAGAGGGCTGTGTCTGACCCCAGGTCTCTTACCTTCAGAGGGCTGTGTCTGACTCCAGGTCTCTTACCTTCAGAGGGCTGTATCTGACCCCAGGTCTCTCGCACTCCCAAGACCCACAGTGTGACTGGCAGCAGGTAGCCAAGGAGCTTCTTCAGTCCCATCTCTCCAGCTCTCAGTCTGCTGCTACTGAGCTGGAAGCATTGCAGAGATTGAGTGTGTTCCAGCAAAGAGGGCAGGGCTGACAGGGTTGACAGGGCTACACCCCCTCTCCCTCTCCCTCTCCCTCTCCCTCCCTCTCCCTCCCTCTCCCTCCCTCTCCCTCTCTCGCCTCACAGGCTGGATTGCACACTGTTCATTTTATAGAACAGGTTCTTTTTATAGAGCTTCACTTTTTCTAGGCTTGTACTCTTTACATCTTTTTTTTTTTTTTAGCAAAGCAGCAGCCAGCCTCCCCTAATAGTGACTCCCTCGGTCTGTGAGGGGAGTGGAGAGACAGGGAAGCTTTTAAGAGTGCAGAGAAGAAGCAGCTGTACAGCTGTGGAGGTGTGCGTATTCAGACAGCTCAAAGACACACCTGTCTGTCTCCCCGCCTTGGAGAATGCTGTTAAACCACCCATTGCAAAACGCTCTGGGGTCTGCAGTGGTGGATCCTGCACAGTATTATTGCTGAAATAGTACAGCTATTTGCATCCCCCTGTAGAATGAACACATTTTGGTTCATAAAGTCGAATGAAGCCTGCTGAATAATGTTACGTTAACATATTGAATTACATATCGCTTTCCATCTACTTAATGAAAAACGGACAAATTGAAAAATGTGACATTTCGAAATCTAACATGAAATACTGTGCTATTATTATGGCTTCCGGTAGACTTTTGCGCTATCATTTTGTAGTTTATTTGATTACATGATGTTAAATATGTCTCAATCCTAAAATTCTAGGTAAACGTTTGGCCACAGCTGTAGATCAGTGTCCATTCTGTTTAGAACAGGACACAGTTTACCATTTATTGTGTGATTATTCAGGTTGGTTCCCTTGTTCGACCTGCTCAAAACCGTAACACTATTGGAATGTGCTTCTCAAAAGAAGGTTTTATTTTTGAAGTAAAGTATACTGCTAAAAAAAATATCTGTTGCTTGGCTAACGTTATTATGGGTCAATACCCTGATGAAGACTCTGCAGCCAAAGCGTTGCTTTCTTTCTTGCGTTTAGGAGTATGTTTGAGTGTGCGGCTTCCTTTTTTCTTTGTTGATTTAAGCTTTGCTCAGTTGTCTCGCACCTCGCCTATGCTGCTTGGGTGTGCGTCTACTTTTTGTTTTTCTGTCAAGCCAAGCTAGCCATTTTAAAATCGCACAAGTCAAAGAGAGGGGTCGAGCGCTCACCATGCACTGTGCATTTTAAATGTGCTGATCGTCACTGGGTTTAGTGTATGAGATTAGCTGTAGTGTATGAGATGAGCCGTGGTGTATATTTGGTGCTTACTCTTTGAACTGGATTCTTTCAGTCTCCCACTATCAGCTGATCTCTGTGATAAATGTCTTTAATGGTTTATAATGGCAATAAAATCCTGGGGTGGAGTTTGTACTTGACCATGTGAGTTTGATTGTATCCAGCATGTGAGGAAACACATTAACTCTTAAGGACAGGTTAATGGTTACACTATTGAGGTCAGAGGTGAGCAGAAGAAAATCTACGAACGAGAGGAGGCCATTCGGCCCATCTCAGCTCGTCCGGTTCCTAGCAGCTGATTGATCTCAGAACTTTGTCAAGTCGGGTCTTAAAGGATCCCAGTGATTTAGTCTCAACAACATGACTAGGTAACCCATTCCATCCCCTCACCACTCTCTGTGTGAAGAAGTGTCTCCTTCCCTCTGTCCTAGGTCTGTCATGAACTTTTTAAAAAGTCACCACGATGTGACGACTCAAACCAAGAATTATATACAAAGAAGGATAGATGAATTAGAGTAACTGGGATACCTAAGGCTGTGTGGTCCAGTCGTTAAAGAAAAGGGCTTGGAACCAGGAGGTCCCCGGTTCAAATCCCACCTCAGCCACTGACTCATTGTGTGACCCTGAGCAAGTCACTTAACCTCCTTGTGCTCCGTCTTTTGGGTGAGACGTAGTTGTAAGTGACTCTGCAGCTGATGCATAGTTCACACACCTAGTCTCTGTAAGTCGCCTTGGATAAAGGCGTCTGCTAAATAAACAAATAATAATAATAATACCTCCCCACCCTACAAATCTTAAGTGTAGTGTTGCTCTAAATAGGAAGTCTAAACTCAAAAGATGAACTGATTCAATGAAAGAGGATTCAAGTACAGTGGTTGTGGTTTGTGGTGTCAGCCTCAAAACATTAAATTCTCAAGGTACTGCAGCTTGCGTAATGTCTTTTACCTTTGAAAAAATAGCTATTCTTAAACCCTTCCAAAGAAACACATTACCTAAATGCTGTGTTCTCCGATATCTTTCCATCATAATCCTGATTGATAACCATAAACCTGTCCTCCACTCTGCCCCTAGTGGATGTAAGAACTACCAAATTTGTTCTATGTAGTATTCTTACTGCTGTATTTATTCCATCCACTAGGGGTAGTGCTGCAGGGGACAGGTTCATGGTTACACTCTGGTGTGCCAGCTGTAGAGAGAAGGCATGTTTGAGAGCTGCAGTGAGGTCACAGAGGTGATTTAAACTTCTCAGTTTTGAAAAGTCCCCAGGATGTGATGACTGAAACAAAAAATGAGATCATGTTTTTCAAATGACATAGAACTAACAAAATAAATTCTAGGTAATCTTACCCAATATTAATTGTTATCATTTTATAGGTCCCACATTTCCTGTATCAAGTTGCATTTATGGTAAACGTGTATTGGATTTTTTTTTTAAATCATATTTTTTACAAAGCTATTAATGAACAAAATCTCTATTTGCAGCAGATACAGAATAATTCCAGTACATCTTCCCTAACATGTGTTTCCATCACTTTCTATGAAAGAAATCTGTGTTTTAGCAACTTCATTTTAAACACGATATCTGATAAAGAAACCCCAGCTGCTTCTCCTCATGATTGACAAGCTTTCAGCCAGTAAGAAGCTCTGACCCTGCTGAGGTGACCCAGGAAGTGCATGTGTAACAGAAAGCAAGGCAAGCAAACTGATAACTTCCTTTAAACAGGTGTAGTACCTCCTGTTTAAAAATTAAAATGCATGTTTGCCAAATGGTTCTATAACACTGTTACATACATTTTACTTAGTTAAAGAGAAAAAACGAAAAAGATCAAACAAAAGGTCAATGTTCCTTTAAGAGAAGCCAGTGGTTTCTAGTACTTTTCTGCATTCTCCTCTTGTCTGACAGCAGGTATGGTGATTAAGGGAAGAACTTGCTTTTCCAGTTTTCACCTTGTTAAAGGGCTTTTAGGCAGCTGTGTAAATAGCTAGCTTTCAATCCTGGCCTGGTTTCTGGTCTCTCTGTTCTTAGAATTGTTAAGTAAAAAACTAAAACTTGAATTATTTAGCTGAATAGTTTGCTAAACCTGAGCTGGGTAATTGTCGACACTTTAATGTGGTTGTTCAATAGGGGTGTTCTATGGAAGGGGCTCAATGCAACTTGGACTATTTGCTAATAAGAACATAAGAACATAAGAAAGGTTACAAACGAGAGGAGGCCATTCAGCCCATCTTGCTCGTTTGGTTGTTAGTAGCTTATTGATCCCAGTTTCTCATCAAGCAGCTTCTTGAAGGATCCCAGGGTGTCAGCTTCAACAACATTACTGGGGAGTTGGTTCCAGACCCTCACAATTCTCTGTGTAAAAAAGTGCCTCCTATTTTCTGTTCTGAATGCCCCTTTATCTAATCTCCATTTGTGACCCCTGGTCCTTGTTTCTTTTTTCAGGTCAAAAAGCCCCTGGGTCGACATTGTCTATACCTTTTAGGATTTTGAGTACTTGAATACAGATCACCCGTAGTCTTCTTTGTTCAAGACTGAATAGATTCAATTCTTTTAGCCTGTCTGCATACGACATGCCTTTTAAACCCAGGATAATTCTGATTGCTCTTCTTTGCACTCTTTCTAGAGCAGCAATATCCTTTTGTAATGAAGTGACCATAATGCATATATGGTATATAGGATGTGTTGTTTTTTTAAGTCTAAACTGTGTTTGCTGTTATTCAGTTATATTATTATTATTTGTTTATTTAGCAGACACCTTTATCCAAGGTAACTTACAGAGACTAGGGTGTGTGAACTATGCATCAGCTGCAGAGTCACTTACAATTATGTCACACCCAAAAGACGGAGCACAAGGAGGTTAAGTGACTTGCTCAGGGTCGCACACAGCGAATCAGTGGCTGAGGTGGGATTTGAACCGGGAACCTCCTGGTTACAAGCCCTTTTCTTTAACCACTGGACCACACAGCCAATAAGGAAGAATGCAACATGAATGAGTTCTCTTCTATGCTGTCTGCTGGTGGTGGGGTTTAGAAGTCTGCAATATATTGGTGTTGATGCCCGTGTGGGTGCAATGCACTTGCTTTTTTGTTTATTGAAATTCTGTGTCCTGAACTTCTTTGGATTTTGCTGATGATTATTCTTCTGTTAATTCCCTAATCGTTACGCTTGTTTCTTTTGAAACTGCACACGGCACGGCAGGTGAGGTTCAGAAACAATTGTGTTTTACAATCACTTTAAAACTCCCACAAGTGAACCCTCAGCAGCCAATCGCTGCTTTTCCTGCGGGTCACATGTCTTCAATGTCTGTGTAATCTTCATGAGACCTTTTGAAGTGGATGCAGGAACACAACAGAACTGCAGCAATGAAAAAGGAGCAGGAAGTCAATTCTGTTCTTGAAAAGCTTTGCAAAAACACCATAAGAAAACAAAGGCATGAAGTGAAGGCAATGCATATTAGTTAAGCTACACTGGAAACATTTTCACACCTCTATGAATTTTAATATCCAGCAGTGCCATTAACATCCTTATAAAAGTTTCCCATAGTAAAAGCACAGGAAAGTGTAATAAAGCACAGTGAAAGCATTGTAAAGCACAGAGAGGTCTGGTAAAGCATAGGGAAGCATTGTAAAGCACAGAGAGGTCTGGTAAAGCATAGGGAAGCATTGTAAAGCACAGAGAGGTCTGGTAAAGCATAGGGAAGCATTGTAAAGCACAGAGAGGTCTGGTAAAGCATAGGGAAGCATTGTAAAGCACAGAGAGGTCTGGTAAAGCATAGGGAAGCATTGTAAAGCACAGAGAGGTCTGGTAAAGCATAGGGAAGCATTGTAAAGCACAGAGAGGTCTGGTAAAGCATAGGGAAGCATTGTAAAGCACAGAGAGGTCTGGTAAAGCATAGGGAAGCATTGTAAAGCACAGAGAGGTCTGGTAAAGCATAGGGAAGCATTGTAAAGCACAGAGAGGTCTGGTAAAGCATAGGGAAGCATTGTAAAGCACAGAGAGGTGTGGTAAAGCATAGGGAAGCATTGTAAAGCACAGAGAGGTGTGGTAAAGCATAGGGAAGCATTGTAAAGCACAGAGAGGTCTGGTAAAGCATAGGGAAGCATTGCAAAGCACAGAGAGGTATGGTAAAGCATAGGGAAGCATTGTAAAGCACAGAGAGGTGTGATAAAGCATAGGAAGCATTGTAAAGCACAGAGAGGTGTGGTAAAGCATAGGGAAGCATTGTAAAGCACAGAGAGGTGTGGTAAAGCATAGGAAGCATTGTAAAGCACAGAGAGGTATGGTAAAGCACAGGGAAGCATTGTAAAGCACAGAGAGGTCTGGTAAAGCATAGGGAAGCATTGTAAAGCACAGAGAGGTGTGATAAAGCATAGGGAAGCATTGTAAAGCACAGAGAGGTGTGGTAAAGCATAGGGAAGCATTGTAAAGCACAGAGAGGTCTGGTAAAGCATAGGGAAGCATTGTAAAGCACAGAGAGGTCTGGTAAAGCATAGGGAAGCATTGTAAAGCACAGAGAGGTGTGGTAAAGCATAGGGAAGCATTGTAAAGCACAGAGAGGTGTGGTAAAGCATAGGGAAGCATTGTAAAGCACAGAGAGGTCTGGTAAAGCATAGGGAAGCATTGTAAAGCACAGAGAGGTCTGGTAAAGCATAGGGAAGCATTGTAAAGCACAGAGAGGTCTGGTAAAGCATAGGGAAGCATTGTAAAGCACGAAGAGGTATGGTAAAGCATGTTAAAAAAACACACTATGGTAAAATAACACTTTTAAAAGTGTCCCATAGTAAAAGCACAGCAAGGTGTAATAAAGCACAGTGAAAGCATGGTAGCATGATGTGCAAGATGTGTATTAAAAAGCAAAGATAGGTATAGCATATAAAAAAAAGCAAACCAGGACATGGGAAAACTTTTAGCATGGTAAACTCTTCTAAGGGCATGTGTTTTTATTCCTTATTTATTGAGCTTGATGTTGTTTGTGTGGGGGTGTGAGCCTCTTGCCAAGTCGTCGTTGTAAATGAGAATTTGATCTCACTGAAAATGTTTTTTTAATTGACTCGATATTCTCCAGGGATTGCTTATTGTAGTCTCACGGTATGTTGGCTTTGAGTTTTCCCTTGGATCCGGTCCGGGGCTGGCATCGAGAGCAGAGTCAGCCAGCAGACTGTTTACAGCAGGAGGATGTGGTTCATCAGGCAACCTGCAAGGAATTTGAATGAGTGGCAGAGAAACAGTGAGACAAACGAGCTCTGAAAGCCTTCTCGAAGCACAGCAGACATTATCTTATAAGTGGAAGAGGTTCAGAGAGACTCCGCTTTACTTACTGAAGACACTCAAGTGTAAAATCTGGACGAAAGCAATTCCTGTGTTTAACAGACAGACGTCTCGCCATCGTTTTCAATTAAAGATGGACTTTTTCAGTGTTCAGTATTGCCTCCAATTGATCTGTCATCAAGATAAATTAAAATCAGAGAAAAACTAAATGCAAGTGAAATTAAACTAAATAGATGTCAGCAATTTATGAATGCTTTTCAGTTGTAGTTGCCTTCCATAGATACATGTAATACAGGCTAGATCAGCCTATATCTTACATATGTCTTTATAATATTAACACCATCTAGTGCACAGCCGTTTCTTGCCAGTTAAAAACTGAAAACTAAACTTGTTTCTAAAGTGGCAGATAAATTGAGCTGGCTCTTCCTCTATAGAGACACAGAGTTATCTAGACTGTGTTACACACACCAGTCAGCTAGAACTGAAGAGCAGCGTCTGAACTCAGGAGAACACCTAAACACAGGGCTATAGACAACAAGCAATTCACTTTCAAATGCATTGGAAATATGAACCAGCATACAACTGGCATCTTAAACCACCGTGGCCAGTTAAAACCATTCAAACAGGAAGCTCTGAGTAACCAGTGCTGGCAACTGCTTTCATTCCAGTAAGCTGTTTGTCTTTCCAACACCCGAAACTATTGAAGGAATTACTCAACCCTGCTCCAGTTCACCACTTCCCTCTCGAAGCCATCACGTACTCTTAGCTCAGCTGTTTTTCTGTTTGGTTTATTTTTACTTGCAGATATTTTGGTGGAAATAATGACGATATACTCTTTCTGAGAACATATTTCTGCTTTTTCTGTTTGTTTTTCCATGTTAGTAAACACTGGATAACTGCAAAATCTGTCAACCTAGAAGGACTGACATTTGAACCCTGCTGCAGTTCACAGTGGGGTATTAGAGCAAGTTCCTTGAACACAATTCTAACTAGTTACAGTAACTTATTACTAAAACAATGCAACACTTCAGTTTCAAACTAAACATTGCTGTTGGCGTCTGTTTTCTTTATAAGGATGTGTGCAATCATTCTGAAAGTTACGTTTGCTTCTCTTAACGTACAGACAGGCATCTCCATAAATGTATATACAGTGCCTATAGAAGGTCTACACCCCCTTGAACCTTTTTCACATTTTGTTGTGTCAGTGCCTCAGAGTTTCATGCATTTAAATGAGGATTTTCTCCGCTTATCTACACACCATACTCTACATTGTTAAGGGTAAAAAAGTTTTTATTGCGAAAAAGATCATATATTAAAAATACAAAACTGAAAGATCATAATTGGATAAGTCTCCACCCCCCTGAGTTAATACTTGGTGGAAGCACCTTTGGCAGCAATTACAGCTGTGAGTCTGTTGAGATAGGTCTCTACCAACTTTGCACACCAAGATTTAGCAATATTTGATCATTCTTCTTTACAAAACTGTTCAAGCTCTGACAAGTTCCTTGGGAGCGCTGATGGACAGCAATCTTCAAGTCATGCCACAAATTTTAGATTGGATTTAGGTCAGGGCTCTGGCTGGGCCACTCAAGGACATTTACCTTTTGTTCCTTAGCCACTCCAGTGTAGCTTTGGCTGTGTGCTTTGGGTCGTTGTCATGCTGAAAGGTGAACTTCTGTCCCAGTTTCAGCTTTCTTGCAGAGGGCAGCAGGTTTTCCTCAAGGACTTTGCTCCATTCATTTTCCCTTCTATCCTGACAAGTGCCCCAGTCCCTGCCGATGAGAAACATCCCCATAACATGATGCTGCCACCACCATGCTTCACAGTAGGGATGGTGTTCTTTGGGTGAGGCGCTGTGTTGGGTTTGTGCCAAACATAACGCTTTGAATTTAGGCCAAAAAGTTCCATTTTAGTTTCGTCAGACCACAAAACTTTTGTATATAAGTATTCATTTGATTCCTCCAGTTAAGCGTGCTAAAGAATGTCCTAACCAAGGCCCATCACAATTAGATAGGCGGTTCTTGGGATCTATGTAAAAAGTGTAACACAGAGAGACAGACCTCAGCGCTACTGAAAGAGTCTGCCTTTACCATGTTTCATCAGTATGGGAAAAGAGGTGGACATGCTGACTGACAGACAGAAACGCTTCCTCCTGATTCTGATACTCTCAAGAACTTCTAGAATGCCCTTGGTGGGTTTTATGATAGTGGAATATGGCTAAACAGCTGCATAAAAAGAAACATGTGACTGTGCTTCATGTTTGTTCTACCAGAGTTATCTGCTAATCATCCTGCTTCCTGTTATTCTGCAATTAAGAAGAGAGTTTCCGAGAGCACGCCTGCTTTTAACAATACAAAACCGGCATGTCTGTGCCAAGCACACCCAGTGCCTGGCTGCAAATTCACAGTCAGAGCTATCAGTATCATGAGAAAGTTCATCAGCCATGCCTATATACACCTGCACAGGTAAACATGTAAGTTTGACACTCAGAAAAGTAGGGGGCCTCCACACACCCCCAGTTTGTGACACTCCTAATACCTTGTGCTAAAGAATGTCCTGACCAGGTTCCAAAGGGTGCCATTCTGAAGTATATTCAACAAACCATTCTTTTGCTGTGCTTTACTACACTTCTATGAGATATACAGTATTTTTTTTTTGAGAAGGGGGCTGGTTCATTATCTTCTCTGTGCTTTACTTCACTGTGCTGTGCTTTTACCCTAGGATTTTACAATGCACGTTTAACAGGGGCTGGTTCTTTGTCCTTGCTGTGCTTTCTCCATACTAGTAAATGGGTGGGGTGATGTTTTGTGGAATGTTCCTCGTACACACAATGCAATACCAGTTGCGTAACCGGAAAAGAGAGTCAGGAACCATTTAAACAAGCTCAGTTTCTGTATGATCACTCAGGAGCTCCTAGTCACACTGAAGCCCGATCTTCAGCCCACAGCAGTGAGCCGCTCCTGCCCCCAGGGCTGAGGGGTCAGGGGAGTCCTAGCGATTGAACCTCAAACTCCTGAGCTGCCTTCATTCACTGACTCCATTTGGAAAGACACACACGTTATGCATTTGTAAAACTGATCCAGTAGACAACACCTGACACTTCTCTTCAATACACTTTGGTCATGTCCAGTTCTACACAGATTTAAGCTGGAAATGAAACCACACTTCAGTAACATGATTGTTTCAATCCAAGAATTTGGATACTAGGTGACATGTCAAGTGATCAAATTAGGCACAGGCATGACCAAAAAAAAACACTGCAGTGTTATTTTCTTTGGTTGCAAAGAAGATTATTCTTCAACACTGGATGAATCAGCGTTTTGAATGCATGAATGAATTGAATAGTACTTTTTATGTGTTTATGAAAATGTCACCCACGCTGTTGTATAGGTCTTCATAACACTGCCTTTAAATCCATAATTCTTATCTATTGTGAACTTCCATTGGCTACATAGCTCTCAAATGTGGAGTTTTGAAAGAAGCACATATTAGAGCAAATATGTATTTTTAAAAAAATGATATCTGGTACTACTTTAGGTTAGGGAATTTCTCAGTCTATTTTTAATAACTAATGTTGTTTTATAAGACATTTATAGATGCAGTATTTTTTGGATCTTAAAAAGTAAAGTGTTAGCACATTTTGCACCATAATGAGAAGTGAAACCTGCTTTTATGTGTGTGTGCATTTCCTCTCAAAGCTCTCCAAAAACCCAGCTCAGGATCAACAACAGAAGGAAGTGCAGCTCTCACTAACTGCTGTGAAATACCACAACGTGACTTTCTTATTCACGAGATCAAATTACCCATCAGAAACGCCTACATTCTACAGTTTGCCCTTACATTAGGGCTAATAAGAGGAACCTCTCTTTGCAGCAGCGTGAGATTATCATGTGTCACTGATGCTGGGCTTGGGAAACAGAAGGTGGCAGAACTAGTGGTTGCTATAGAAATCTGACTCTGAAGGTAATGGAAGTATCCTCTGTCCATGTTAGCAACCCTGTAAACATGTGATATCTACATGGGCCAAGTTATATGGGCCACAGAGAATTGTGAGGGTCTGGAACCAACTCCCCAGTAATGTTGTTGAAGCTGACACCCTGGGATCCTTCAAGAAGCTGCTCGATGAGATTCTGGTATCAATAAGCTACTAACAACCAAACGAGCAAGATGGGCCGAATGACCTCCTCTTGTTTGGAAACTTTCTTATGTTCTTATATACACTGCCAGCTGGCACCAACGGGTGCCCAAAAGGGAGTGCCCGAACGGGAAGCTGAAAAATGTTTCTGAAAACTGGCTATGGTCATGTTGCTGATGTAGCTCCAGGCTATTTGCTCCCATTTGCCCAAGATTGGTTCCAGGACCCCGGGGACAGCTTCCACTGCCCCAGGCTCACTTCCCCCTGTCAGCCCTGGAAAGGCTGAAGTGTAAAAGCACACATGGAGAGAGCTATCATGTCGAGTTGACGGCCAGCTCTGTGGGTAGGAGGGGATGGAGAGAGAGAGAAGTCGAAGGAGTGAAGGAGAGGATGGAATCCAGCACAGTGGATGGGGTTGGAGAGATGGATATTGAAATCACCCAACAGGACAGTTGGGGTAGACAGAGAGGGGAGGGAGGAGAGTAGATAGTCAAGTTCATCGAGAAAGTGAGTGAGAGGTCCAGGGGGACGGTACAGTACAATTAGCAGGAGTTGACAGGGAGAGGTTAGTTAGACAGCATGAAATTCTAAGGTGTTAAAAGAGAGTGAGGAGAGGTCAGAGGGGACAGAAACGAATAAGGAGGGAGAGAGGAGAAGACCAGTCCCACCTCCCCATCCAGTGAGACGCAGAGTATGGGACAGGACGTAGAGAGAGGACAGGGCGGCAGGAGTTACAGTGTTATCAGGAGAGATCCAGGTTTCAGTGAGAGCAAGGAAATCGAGAGAGAGGTGGGAGGCAAAGGCAGAGATGAAATCCGCTTTGTTAGCAGAAGAGTGACAGTTCCAGAGTGCACCAGAGAGAGTGCGGGAGGGGAGATATATATATATTAAAAAAAAAAAAATAGCCTATTCAAAAACTGGATTTCGTAATCTTGATTATTTGTAATCTGGATAAATGTAAGCCAGCAGTGACATTTTCTGAAAACCCGGATCAAAATGATCCAGATAAATGTAATCTCAATCACAAAATATAGGATTACAAAATCCGGGTCACTTTGATCCAGATTAAAATTAAGTTTTGAAAAACCAGCCCCTGGTAACAAGTCCCTTTCTTAACCTCTGGACCACCAAGTCTCCTTGTGTGACAGATATCACTTTTCTTTTTAATGAAATATGTCAGAGACTTGACCCCGGTGTTTCATAGCATGCTTTCTTCTCAGATTTCTCTTTTATTTTATATATCTGACGTTTGGTTGAATGTCAAATTGGGATCCTGACACTCTACTGCCCCTAGCGTCCATGTGATGTTACTACACATGTCGGTTCAATCAAAAAAAAAATATGGAAACATTAATGAAAAAATAAATACAAGTGGTACAGAGCTCAGTTGTATTCCCGAGTTCATCTCGGCACCTACGAGTATGCAGAGTTTCATGGTCTTAGTTTACTTTAAGCTGAACTGGAATAACAACGAGATTTCCTCCACTCTTTGCTGCCTCTTTCTCCTGATCTATCCAGAACCATCGTCACACTGGAGCTGAAACAGCTGGCCTGGCTGTGGCAAGAGCCTGGATTTCCTCTACAGTGTGGTCCTGTACAGGGAGCCACCGGAGATTTCATCCAGCCTTAATTCTAACTAATATCACTCCCAATGATATTAATAAGTGATTAAATAATTTACTGTTACTGCATCTTGTAAAGCGCTTTGTGATGGTGGTCCACTATGAAAGGCGCTATAAAAAATAAAAATTGATTGATTGATTAAATATTAGGACATTCCAAGCACCTTTGATCCCAAAAGTGGCAACACAAAAATCTGCCCCCACCATGAAGTTACTTGAGACCTACCCCCTGCCCCGGATTAAAAACACTTCACAGAATCGCTGCTAAACTGAATTAACCACGTATTGTAATCACAATTTGTATTCCGTTTAATATAGCCATTCCACACATGATTAGAAAACACGACAGTGCTACATTCACAAATGCTAAACGAAATCAATTCAATTACAAACATAATTAACTTCCAGTGATTTTCATGCTTCTAGTCTTGTGCAGCTGTGGCCAAAAGTTTTGCATCACCTAGAATTTTAGGATTGAGAGAAAAAACAACTATATGAACATAATTTAGATATTTTATTTAAAATCATGTAATCAGAGCAGCTACTAAACACATTTTTTGCTCATAGCTGTATCCATGTATATGTGTGGCAGGGCCTCTTCTATAACTAGGCTTGCTGTGATTGAGTGGAGAGGAGATACTGGGATCCAAAGCCAACAATAGGAAGGGTTTGATTGACACCCGTTTCATTTGCTGGGATTTCGCTTGGATATCCCAGGTGTGTTTGATGGCATTGAGTAGCAAAGCCCCTGCAGTCCGGTGCAGTGGGTTATTATTCTGAATCAGCATGAGAAATGCACAACAGGTCAACGTTCCAGTGCATCTCACTCTGTGTACAAATGGCATCCCGTGCAATGAGCATACAGCACAATTCTAAAGTTTCTACATCTTTCTGTAATGTGTAACAGTCGTTCCTGAGGGCCAGCTCTGTGTGATTCGAAGTCACTTTGTCGTGTGTAATGAGTGTCTTCAAACAGAAAGCATTCCGTTTCATGAGCTCACTGTCACTCGTCTTTGCTGTTGATCGTTTTTTTTGTTTTATTTTAACACTGACTCCTATAGCTGATTAATCCAATCAGCACCACACTATATCGGAGAACTACAGCAGTGTGCAAATATAGAAGAACATCCCATTGCTTCTGTATTGATGTGCTGTGCATATGAAATCAAACCACTGGAACTGAAAATATTGGAAAATTATCAAAATAGGCAAATTAGTGATTTTAATTGACGACTTTAATAGGCCACACATGCAATTCATTTCAAATAGTAAGAGAAAAGGAACACAGAGCCACAAATGTTAAAATGCAGGAGACTCTTTTAGAAGTTGTTTAAGATGCCTAATTAAAGCACAAAGTGGTCTAACATTTTCACACATGAATGCCTATTGTTTCTGTATCACTGATTACTGAGCGGAAATTGACATTCTCACACCCAGAGGTTTTCATGCAGGTAGGTATATAAATCCCAAATCTTGAGCTGTTCCAATATATTTGCACGCCACTGTATGTTACTGTGTTAGTAAGTGCATTTTACAAACTTAACAAAAGCAGACTCGCTGAAAAGAGACGTGTTTTTGGAGTGTCCAAAATGGCTTTATTCCCAAACGTAAGTATTACATATAGTGCAAATACAGGTAGTAGCAATACAATAAAACTTAATGCATAACCTCTGTGCAGTGCTCTCCAGCGACACGCATGGGCTGCCTCGCACAGTGAGTGGACAGTGCTCTCCAGTGACACGCATGGGCTGCCTCGCACAGTGAGTGGACAGTGCTCTCCAGAGACACGCATGGGCTGCCTCGCACAGTGAGTGGACAGTGCTCTCCAGAGACACGCATGGGCTGCCTCGCACAGTGAGTGGACAGTGCTCTCCAGCGACACGCATGGGCTGCCTCGCACAGTGAGTGGACAGTGCTCTCCAGAGACACGCATGGGCTGCCTCGCACAGTGAGTGGACAGTGCTCTCCAGAGACACACATGGGCTGCCTCGCACAGTGAGTGGACAGTGCTCTCCAGAGACACGCATGGGCTGCCTCGCACAGTGAGTGGACAGTGCTCTCCAGAGACACACATGGGCTGCCTCGCACAGTGAGTGGACAGTGCTCTCCAGAGACATGCATGGGCTGCCTCGCACAGTGAGTGGACAGTGCTCTCCAGAGACATGCATGGGCTGCCTTGCACAGTGAGTGGATTTCGCACCACAGCCCAGCGTCTCCAGATACTGGGTAGAAGGGGTTGCGTTTCTACACTGAAATAATTCATTGAACATCAGAGGTTCAAGCTGTAGTCTGCCTTTGCATTAGGCCTGAGCATTTGTTTTGGCAAATCAAACTGAAAATAACAAACAGTAATTGACAACTCGAAGTTGACAATGAAAGGATCTAGAAGGAAATATTTGCTATGGAAGTGGTTTCACCTTTAATGTAACTGCTAATATATTGGGGGGCATTTGCAGAAATGAACTTTTCTATTGACTCTTAGTTTTTGCATTTGTGTCAAATCCTATCCATTTTTAGGTCCTATTTTGAATCTGTTTTTGTATGTGTCTTTAAACAACCTCAGTAAATATGAAAAGATGATATTGATTAAAGTTGAGTTTAATATATGGATGCAAAGGAAAACTAACCTTAAAATGAGCACAAGTTGGTCAACAACACAGCCTCCATAGCAAATATTTCATTTTCGCAAGCCACTTGTAGGATTTACAGGCAGTACCTTTTAACGCAAACGTGACCAAACAGAATAAATAAAAATGAAAATAAATCTTAAAAACACAAAACACGCAAGTCGTTGACAGGATTCTTGTGTTGAGACAGTCTGCATGTAAAGTTTGATGTTGCTGGTGTGGATTTGGGGATGGCTTCACTGTGTCTCCTGTGTAGCTCTGTCTCATACAGCCGTGTTTCAGGGTTACAAATACAATATTTAAAAGAAAAAAAAACTAAAACAAAGCTCACAGTCAAGGCACTTCTTATGAACACACACACACTCGCACACACGCATACACACGCACACACACGCACACAGTGGGTGTGCGGTCCTCCAGGGCAGTGTTGAGAAGCCCTGGTTCTGAACTGACCCAGACTCCTCCCCTCTCACTGGATCACACACTTCTCTCTCCGGCTGTACTTCCTCCTCCTCTGCTCCAATCCTCTCTCCAGCCGCTCGTCTTCCTCCAGAGCCCTGCAATCAACACACAGTGCAACCAGTTACTCTGCACAATCACCACACAGCACAGCCAGCTACTCTCCACACCCTGCTCTGCACCTCCACTGCTTTACAGCTGAATCAGACTTGGAAAGTTTAGCAGAACAACTGACTTTGTGACTGAGATGGAGATCGGATGGGCTCAACGGCCTCCTCTCATTTTTCACTTCTGTTAAAGTACACAGTGCTATCAAAATAATTCCAGTAAATCTTACATAATATATATTGCCATCATTTCGCAGGTTTTCCTATTTGAAAACGCACACATTGTGGTAAAGGTGAATTCGATTTGTAATGGTAATTTCTTTGAAGCTGTTAGTGAAGAATATTTATCGCTCGCTCCTTGCAGACACTTCAATGCTACACTTCAACTTTGAGAGCTGGCATGACGGAACTGACATTGAAAACACTCCAGTCACAGGAAGAGCAGGGATTGGAGCTCAGAGGAGAGCCAAAGCTCTAGAATCTCCGGGAGTTATTTTAAAGAAAATAAATGGCATTTTAAAAAAAAATTTCTGGCAAAATATATGTTAAAAAAAATATACTCCCAGAAGCAGCTACCGTGTGTCGACTGTGTTCCTTCAACAGGAAGAGCAGCGCGGAAAAGACTGAAAAAGACGCTCACCAGTTTACTGTTTAAGGAAACATACCATTAAAAATTAAACACATTTTTAACATGGCGTGTGCCTCTCTTGTGAGATCTACGAAGTGACTGTGATACATATTAGACAGGATTCAGTGGAATTATTTTGCTAGCTCTGTGTACTTTAAAGGGATATACTACTAGGCAGGGTTACATTAAAGATATGGTGCACAACATTAAACAATTCTCCCACCTACTTATCATTCATGTTATTTGATTTCCAATTCAGCAGGTTTCATGCAGTATCTGCTAAAGACCATTGCAAGATGCTTCTAGTTAGTTCCACAGAAGGGCTTGCTGCATCATCAATGTGACACTCAAGGGAAGACACTAATTTAATAAGTCTGGTTTAACTTCTAGCGTCTTTCAACACATTCCTGATTGCTTTTCGATTTTTTATTCACAAATCAGAGCAAAATCAACAAGGGAATTACTTTTCTTGCGACTTTTACTTGGGAGCGTTAAGCCAGGATCTGGATACGCTGCGATCCTCAGAAGAGATTTTTCTTTTCTCCTGGCGAATGCTCTTGAGTAAATATTGAGAATGTATTGTCCAGTTGATTTATGACCCATGATGTGCGATTAAAAAGTTGGCAATATGTTTAAAAATGTAATACTGGAAGTATTACATTTCCAGTAAAGCTCAGCGTGGAGTGCAGGATGCCCTATAGCCTGGAGATTGCAGGTTTGAATCTAGGCTATGTCACTGCCGATCGTGACTGGGAGTTCCTAGGGGCGACGCACAATTGGCGGCGCTGCCCAGGTAGGGAGGGCTTAGGTCGGCAAGGGAATCCACGGTTCACCGCACACCAGCGACCCCTGTGGCCGATAGGGCGTCTGCGGGTCTGCAGTGGAGCCATCAGATCTGTGTTGTCGTCCGGCACTATAGGTCTGGTGGCTTCGCTGTGGATCTGCAGTGTGAAAAATGACGGATTGGCAGGAACACGTTTCGGAGGACAGGTGTTCCAGCCTCCGTTTCCCGAGTCGCCAGGGGGTTGCACCGGTGAACCGGGATACAAATAATAATTGGGCATTCCAAACTGGGGAGAAGAACCGGGGGAAAAAACCATTGGAGATGACTAAATAAAAAAATTTTTAAAAATGTAATACTGGACAGGACAACACAGGACACAGCAAGGGTAAGGTAATGCGTTTCTTATAAACACTGCTGGGGGGGTCTGGAACGCTAAATGGAGATCAGTTAAATGTAGATGTTGTTTCAGACCAGTAAGAAACCAGTAAAAAGGAAGAGGTGTAGCAGTGCAGTACTGCCCTGCGTGCTCACCCTCTCTCCCGGCGTCCATGTCTCGCACCAGCTCGTCACGCTTGTTCACCAGGGAGATGAGTTCCTGCAGCAGCAGCTGCTCTCTGTGCTGCTGGGCCTCCGTCTTCATCCAGTCTACAGGGAGGAGCCAACAGCACTGCTTAGAGACCACACTCACTGTATAGAGACCACACACACTCACTGTATAGAGACCACTACACACTCACTGTATAGAGACCACACACACTCACTGTATAGAGACCACTACACACTCACTGTATAGAGACCACACACACTCACTGTATAGAGACCACACACACTCACTGTATAGAGACCACACACACTCACTGTATAGAGACCACACACACTCACTGTATAGAGACCACACACACTCACTGTATAGAGACCACACACACTCACTGTATAGAGACCACACACACTCACTGTATAGAGACCACACACACTCACTGTATAGAGACCACACACACTCACTGTATAGAGACCACACACACTCACTGTATAGAGACCACACACACTCACTGTATAGAGACCACACACACTCACTGTATAGAGACCACACACACTCACTGTATAGAGACCACACACACTCACTGTATAGAGACCACACACACTCACTGTATAGAGACCACACACACTCACTGTACAGAGACCATACACACTCACTGTATAGAGACCACACACACTCACTGTAGAGACCACACACACACTGTATAGAGACCACTACACACTCACTGTATAAAGACCACACACACTCACTGTATAGAGACCACACACACTCACTGTATAGAGACCACTACACACTCACTGTATAGAGACCACACACACACACTGTATAGAGACCACACACACTCACTGTATACAGACCACACACACTCACTGTATAGAGACCACTACACACTCACTGTATAGAGACCACACACACTCACTGTATAGAGACCACACACACTCACTGTATAGAGACCACACACACTCACTGTATAGAGACCACACACACTCACTGTATAGAGACCACACACACTCACTGTATAGAGACCACACACACTCACTGTATAGAGACCACACACACTCACTGTATAGACCACACACACTCACTGAATAGACCACACACACTCACTGTATAGAGACCACACACACTCACTGTATAGAGATCACACACACTCACTGTATAGAGATCACACACACTCACTGTATAGAGACCACACACACTCACTGTATAGAGACCACACACACTCACTGTATAGAGACCACACACTTGAATTTCTCCTTCCATGACCTGCTGTAACGAATGCCATTCACACCTCTGCAAGGCTAGTGTCTGACACATGCAAACTCAGGAACGCCACTCAAAACATCTGTCATTGAACTTACTACGTTTCTTTAGTATTTCTACTGAAGGCATCGAGAAAGACTTCTAGTTGAAATCTTTGTCACTGGGTATACTATGTTTCTTTCAGTATTTTTAAGCTCAGCACTATGCTGTGTTTAGTAGTTGTGGAGGAGGCGTGGTATTGAAGCCAGTTCTTCGTTCAGCATGCTGGGTGACTCACCTTCGATTCCCATCATGGCTCGCAGCTCCCGGTTCAGCAGCTCGAACCTGCGCTCCAGGTCCTGCTCTTCCTCACTGAGGGGAGAGGGAACAGCCCAAGAGTGAAAGATCTGAACTAATCTGTTTTCCTTCTGGTTTAAATGCACTTTATAGATCATGTTCTGTTACAGTCGTCACATCCTGGGGACTTCTTAAAGTTCAAAGCCCCCTTGTGGCCTCAACAGAGCCCCCCGAATCATGTCTGTACTCTACAGCTGGCACGCCAGAGTGTAATCATTAACATGTCCCCTCTGTAACACCCTACCACGTCTGGTAACAAGTTAACAGTGTTTCTGATCTACTTAAGACATGAATGTGTTGTCCAGTGGTTAAAGAAAAGGGCTTGTAACCAGGAGGTCCCCGGTTCAAATCCCACCTCAACCACTGACTCATTGTGCGACCCTGAGCAAGTCACTTAACCTCCTTGTGCTCCGTCTTTCGGGTGAGCCGTAATTGTAAGTGACTCTGCAGCTGGTGCATAGTTCACACACCCTAGTCTCTGTAAGTCGCCTTGGATAAAGGCGTCTGCTAAATAAACAAATAATAATGAATCTGGGAGCTGTGTTGAGGGTGCTTCTGAATTTTACAAACTGCCCAGGATGTGATGGCCTGAAAAGCACACAGTCAGTGTAAATAAAAAGAACAAAACTGTGATATTTCTGTGCTATTATTTTGGATTATTGCAATTGCTCAAATACTGTATTTTCGTTTATTTATGTATTTATTGTTTTGATAAGTCTAAGGTGCTTTCAAGTTAAGGAGTGTCTCAAAGAATAAGAACACTAAAACTTTTCTTCTGTTCTCTGTGATACATCAGCATGGTAAGCTCTGACAGTGGCATTGATAAAAGACACATCAAAGCATTGGAACTGAATAACAGATGTTTTGCTTTCTCTACAACTCATTTCTAAAACACAGTCACTGCATTCAAGCCCCTGTGCTTTTCTTGCACTCCCAGATGAGGGGAGCCTGGTCGCTGGACTCACAGCAGCTGCAGATGGTCCTGCCTCCTGATCAGAGCGTTTTTCTTGTTCACCAGAATGAACCACTCGTGGATCAGATTCTCTTCCTCCAGCCTGTTCGTACCTGACAACGAGGGGTTAAACTTCAGGACACTGGTGTACAACATCTCCCCACCCCCCCTCTCTCCCTACCTGAGCCCATGATCTCTCTGTTTCTTCTCCCTCTCTCCCTACCTGAGCCCATGATCTCTGTTTCCTCGCCCCTCTCTCCCACCTGAGCCTCATCTCTCTGTTTCCTCTCCCTCTCCCTACCGGAGCCCATGATCTCTCTGTTTCTTCTCCCTCTCTCCCTACCTGAGCCCATGATTCTGTTTCCTCTCTCCCTACCTGAGCCCATGATCTCTGTTTCCTCGCCCCTCTCCCACCTGAGCCTCATCTCTCTGTTTCCTCTCCCTCTCCCTACCTGAGCCCATGATCTGTTTCTTCTCCCTCTCTCCCTACCTGAGTCCATGATCTCTGTTTCCTCCCTCTCCCACCTGAGCCCATGATCTCTGTTTCCTCTCTCCCTACTTGAGCCTATGATCTCTCTGTTTCTCCTCTCCCTACCTGAGCCCATGATCTCTGTTTCCTCTCTCCCACCTGAGCCCATGATCTCTGTTTCTCCTCTCCCTACCTGAGCCCATGATCTCTGTTTCCTCTCTCCCTACTTGAGCCTATGATCTCTCTGTTCCTCCTCTCCCTACCTGAGCCCATGATCTCTGTTTCCTCTCTCCCTACTTGAGCCTATGATCTCTGTTCCTCCTCTCCCTACCTGAGCCCATGATCTCTGTTTCCTCTCTCCCTACTTGAGCCTATGATCTCTCTGTTCCTCCTCTCCCTACCTGAGCCCATGATCTCTGTTTCCTCTCTCCCTACTTGAGCCTATGATCTCTCTGTTCCTCCTCTCCCTACCTGAGCCCATGATCTCTCTGTTCCTCCTCTCCCTACCTGAGCCCATGATCTCTCTGTTTCCTCCTCTCTCTCCCTACCTGAGCCCATGGTCTCTCTCAGTTTCCTCTCTACCACGCTGGCTCTGCTGTCAATGTGTTTCTGTTCGTTCTCCAGTGCTTGCAGTTCACTCAGCACGTACTGACTGGTGTCTTTCAGCTTCTGTAAAACACAAGCAGCAGCTTTACAACATCATCTCTGCTGGCACTGGGGCACGTATTCAAATCCTCACACACACACAAGCACACACTGCTGGAAATGCATTCAGTGGCAATGATGACCCTGTTTGTATTTGATGATGTAACAGAATCTAAAAAATGGTCATTTGATGGGGTACCGGATTTAATTTACTCCTGATAAAAACGTATTTGCTGTAATACAGTACGAATTTGACTTTTGGTTTCCAGCTAATTCAAAATGAAAGACTATTCGAAGGGGAGACGTTTGTTTTGTAACTTCAGAAAAGGTGCGAATGACCCCACTGTATTGATCTCGAGGTAAGTGATATTGAACACCGCCTCAGACCATCAGGATGTAGTGTAAACGTTTCAACAAGCAAGATCAATCTGCTTTCATTAAGAAAGTAATCAAAAAGACGACCCGGACGATTGGGTGTATAGAAAGTTAGCATGGGACTTTTTCGACCTGAAAAAAGAAACAAGGACCAGGGGTCACAAATGGAGATTAGATAAAGGGGCATTCAGAACAGAAAATAGGAGGCACTTTTTTAAACAGAGAATTGTGAGGGTCTGGAACCATCTCCCCAGTAATGTTGTTGAAGCTGACACCCTGGGATCCTTCAAGAAGGTGCTTGATGAGATTTTGGGATCAATAAGCTACTAACAACCAAACGAGCAAGATGGGCTGAATGGCCTCCTTTCGTTTGTAAACTTTCTTATGTTCTTATGTTCTTATGTAGGGGCGTGACAGCTCTGTTGTAAATACTATTGCAATGTTATTCATCCCAGACCCATCTTAATAACTGCAGGTCTCCTCCTCACCTCCCCGAATTGCATACACCCCCCAGTTTAATATTTCAATAATAATGATCCCACAGGTTGCAAGGGGCTCCACATCACCTGGCATGAGAACCCCCCCCACCCACCCTACAGAACCCCTGGCAGGGCTCCTGATCTCCGCGGGCAGGCTGCTGGCTCATGGATCTTACCAGGTACTCCTCGTCTGCCTGCTTGTGTTCCTCAGCGATGTCTCTCCTCTGCTCTGCTGCGGCTGGTTTAGGAGCCTTCCCTTCTGTACACAACACAGATACACGTGCTATTGATAGGGCTCAGAGTAATTGCCTTTGAGAAGCATTTCTTGGTAGGTACAATATTCTCACACCCAGAGGTTTTCATGCAGGCAGGTATATAAAGGAGATCAATGACAAATCTTGAGGTGCTCTAACACATTTGCACACGACTATTAAATAAATCAAAACACAAGTATTTATTAAAGCAATACAAGTGGTCCTTCCCTCACCTTTACAATTAAGTACCACTCAGTGGCAGTTCATTTCAGCACTCAGTGATTTAGAAGCCTATTGGAAGCTCATTTCCCTTTCCACTGAGACGCTGACATTTTTACTGCTGTACCGAGACTGTAAACTGGCAATGAAAATATGCTGCAAAGCTAGCAAATGCAACTGATTTGTCACAAACGCACCCTTTCCTTAAAGCTAACTCTGGGACAGGTATTCCTTTGTGGAGTTTAATCAGAGATTACATCTTGCCCAAACCTTCCCCCAGATTCTGATACTCTCAATAACATGTACTACAGGTGGTCCTTTGCAAGTTTAATCACAACTGATGTAACACTGTCAGCGTGCCAGACAGAGAGACAGACTCACCTCCCTCTGTCTCCTGGCTCTGCCGTCTCACAGGTGAGGCTGATCCAGCTTCAGAAAGGGGGGTCTGTGGCAAACACAAAACAGAGCACTGTGAACAAAAACACAGCATCCCCTGGCGCAGGAGACCGGTGATCTTTTACCTGACGACTCCCACAACCAAACACTGAATCCCATAACTCAAAGCCTCACTGATGGCATGCTGATTTTTAATCACGGTTTGAAAAGTCATAGCTAAGGCACTGCAGAGGCCATTCAAAACAGTGACATCACAATTGGACACATACTATAGCCACGTAAGGAAATTCTCTTCCAAAGATAGGACATATCTTGTGGACTGTATGCCACTAATGTGTGGCTATAAATATCAATAAGAATATACTGTAGCTCTCCAGCTCTCTGTATGGTAATCTATTACTGTTTACAAGGCTTCTTAAATCCCTTGGAGAAAGGATTATTTTTATTTTATATGTATTTATTTATTTAAACCAGGAGATTTACCCATTAAGGTCAAGGCCCAATCGCCACAGAACTGTTTTCTGATAGACTGAATTCACAGCTCGTAAGTTAGGCTAAGAATGTTCTTCAAATGCTTGGGATGATGTTTGATGCCTCAGCATGTGTAAATGACATTTGATGTTTATAATGTTTCTCCAAGTGTTGTCATATCCTGTTTAGTAGTATTTTAATTATGCAAAGCATGTCACTTCTGTATAAACTAATACATTGTGTTTACTTTTTCAAAAAATAAGTACAATAAGTAAAAATATAGGTTTATAGCTGGCCAGGAACCTTCAATTCCGCATATTAAATAAGAACTGAATTTGTACTTTCAATGTCAAGTTTTAAACGCAAATACATTTTTGTTATTTGAGACCAATGTAGTGAATGGAAGTGAAACGATTCCGTTAGCTACAATGACTTCAAACCAAATCTTTTGGTAACAAAGCCTCTCTGTGCTCGTTTGTATCGGTGGGGTGTCAGTGAGTTCCTGTCCAGCTCTCTCTACCTCAGTTCTCCCCTGGGGGCTGGATTCCGTGGGCTCTGCCTCGTCCATGGACTGCGAGTCGCTCTTCAGACGAGACCTCCGCTTCTTCACCAGGTCCGCGTCCCTCACATGAGAGAAGCCCGACTTGGCGGCAGTGTGTGTGCGCGGCGGCGCCACGGGGCCCCCCTGACTCCCCAGCCTCTCCCTCTCCCCCTCCACTCTCTCCTCCAAGCCCTCCACCTTCAGTAGAGTCCGTTTGGTCCGGGGGGGCGGCACCAAGTCCCCTGGCTTCACCTCGGCGCCGTTAGCTTTCCCGTTAGAGGCCAGTTGAGAATCCTTTGCAGTGGAGTCCAGCACTCCCCCAGGACTCTCCTTCTCCTCCTGGGTACAACACTTGTTGAGCTCCCTCTCCTTGTCCACGGCCCCCTGGAAGGTCTTGGGCTCTTCGGGCCGGGGTTTGAGCCCCGAAGCCTGGATGCGGTCGGCGTAGAACTGGGCTGGCTCGACGGAGCAGTGGGTGTCTGTGTCGAAGCTTCCCACCTTGTAAGTGCTCTGGCTGCTGTTGTGCTCGATCTGAATCACGTTGAGCTCCTGGCCTGTGAAGTAGGCGCGGATCTGGCACAGGTAGGTCATGACTATCAGCTTGTCCGGCACCGACAGAAGAACCATGTCGGCGGGCTCCAGGAGACGGGAAATCCCCAGGCTTTCAAAGCCGTTGAAGGCCTAGGTAAAAGGAGAGAGGCAGAGGGTCACAACAGCAAAACCATTGAGAAACTTCAACTGTAACCCTTTGGTATTCATTCCTAGACAGTGGTTCTCAAATTGGGGTCCAGTTTGGGGGTCCCAGTAAATTCTGGGAATTTCTGGAAAACATGTAATGTACAGAACAGTGGGAGAGACGGAGAGACGGCTTTATGATACGCACAGACACTATATAGAGGACTCCTGCTTTAATTGCAGTTTTTGTTGTTGGTTTGGATTCGCCTTCCTCAGTATTCAGCTGGGGGTCCTGATTCAACTCTGTGGTTAAAACCCCAGTGAAGAGTTTGGCAGCCTCCATTTTCGGAAGTTCCTTCTAGTTTTTAAAACATGTGCTTAATTGTTTAACCATCGTCATAAACATGCCTGTCAACGTAGTAAAACACCCACAGCAATGCACCACGAGGTCCACATATCAGGACCATAGATCTCGTATCAGAGGGTTACAGGCCTGCCAGTGTCTGCGTGGCAGAATGACGCCACCGAGCTGATATCCAGCACAGTACTCAGTGGAAATGCCAGGGCTCACGTCATGAATAGGCGCTGTGATTGGCTAAAAGATCCTGCGCAGTCCAGTTCTAGATCACATTTAAAAGGAGATTTTCTTTTTTCCCCACACAAGTCATATTTGGTTTTGTGTGTGTTTTGACTGCCACCTAGTGGAGATGCCAAATTCTTAGACTTAAACATAAAACCAGTACCTTCCTGTTGTTGTTTTTGATGTCCTGAGGGTCTAAAGCATCATAGTCTCTGGGGAAGAACAAGAAAATATGATAAAACATTTAAATTCACATCGTCATAAACCGTATATGAACTGTACATTACAGTGTATACTGTTGCAGTAGTGATGTTCATTAAGGTAAATGATACCTTCCCCTTTACCTCTTTATGATATTTGAAATCGCTCTGAGTAGTTCTGAATGTTTTTTTTTTTTTCGTATTTTGAAAAGCCCAGCTCCTGATGGAAGTCTCCAGCACTCCGAGGTTCTCTTCTTCACTCCGGTATGAATTTCCACGGCTCCCTGTCGTGTCCCTTTAGTCTGACCCCTCACTGCACCCGCTTTGTGTTTCCGAAGTGGAGCCTCTGCCGTTTTCACTGCAGGTTTACTCAAGTCATTCTCAGACCTGTCAATTTAATGTGTTATCAGAACACTGGTCCACACCGACATTCATAGATACTGAGATGTCCATACAGTCTGATTGACTGCCCGGTCCGTGTTGTGCTGGATAGATCAGAACCGGAATACCTGACAGAATCGGATTGTTTTTAGAGCGGCGTCACTGAGGAGTCCAGGGACTACAGGTCGCCATGGAGATACCGGAATGAGGAAGAGAAACTGGAAGTTCCGGATCATGAGCTGTGCTTTTCAGAATGGGTTAGATCATACGAGTAACGGGAACAAAACTTTGGGCAACAGGACTGAGCAATGCCATTTTAAACAACCTGCTTTTTAAAAAGTAGCTACTGCAGTAGTTTTCTGTTAGAATCACAACCGCTTGTGACTGTACTTGCTTCTGCCTATAGACTGTCCTTGCTGTCTTTTCCAAAGGGAAACTTCAAAAGAGCCGGATTGTGGAGCTCACACTGAGATGCAGCGCTTAAGAGCCCCCTGTTGGACAGCCCTGGTGTAGATCATTAAACAGACACTGATATCTCAATAAAGCGCTCTGTCCCTTAGAAAAGCTTACAGCAGTAAGTTTGCACTGTAGTTTTCCCATGCATACACAATGCACTTACCATAAATTACCAAGGTTTGTCATGTTTGTTAATATGCTTTACCTCTCTGGGCTTTCCTATGCTTTCACTGTGCTTCACTACACTTTGCTGTGCTTTTCTTATGGGAATCCTTCTAAGCGGTACCAGGAATCTTACATCTTTTCTGGGTGGAAGTGGTGCAGGATGGCACAGAAGCCCATGCCGGTGCGCCAGGATGTGGTGTAGTTGGTGATGCGTACAGCACGGTAACCCTTGGTAACCTCCTGGCACCATTCCAGAAGAGACTGGCTCGAACTGACCAGCCCTGGACTGGGTAAAGGACTCGGGTGCTGAGGGTAAAAAACACACAACACAAAGTCAATACAAATTTGAAGATGATACGATTTACAGTACAGCCTACGATACAATAAGGATAACAGATGAAGTAGCTTGTGTCTCAGTGTTTTTGAATGAATCATCCAAATACTGAACACTCAGTATGACTAACTTTTCCACTAGAAGTCGTTCTCAATGCCTAATGTTTATTCCGTACAACTAAAATAAATCACTTCATTAACTTTATCATAATAAGTAAATGGTTAATTCTGCGTGGTGTAAACAGAACACACCATGGTACATTGTGGGTAACTCAAATAATCAATTCATGAGCAAAGACATAAACAACTCGGGACTACCCTCAATCTTACTCTTAAACACACTTAGAGTGGAGTGTGAATCCTCTTTAGGTACAAAAAGTGTCGTACCACTGCTGCTGCCTCGCTCCTCTCTCCCTGCTCCCCTCTCTCTGGGGTCTCCGCGATCGACACAGGAGGGGGCAGGACCTTCTTCTTGGTGCGCTTGGGTGCTACGAGGGGATTGGCTGCGGGGGCCTGTGTCGGGCTCTGATTGGCTGGTGCCGGGACTCCGTTGCTGTGGGCTCTCTTGGTCTCGGGGCTCCCTGTGCAGGATGACTCTGCAGAGCGGGGCGGGGTGCTGTCCTCTGATTGGGTGAAGCTCAGTCTCTTCTTCAGACGAATTGCTGGGACTGGAAGATCCTCTTTGGGCTTCAGCACCCCCTTCTGCAGTGGAATGGAACTGCAACAGTCATTGAGAGAGACAGAGAGACAGAGAGAGCAAAGGTGATTAAGGATACAGTAAACCCTGATTATCTGAACCCCCCTGGTATCCTGTCCTGTTGTGTGCTGTGCTCTTCTGCCCTGCTGTCCTAGAGATTTCACCAGCCAGCCCTCGATCTCTGCTATTTACACAACGCTTCAGTGCGGCATGTTATAAATTTACAAGTAAAGGGGCTGAATTATTTATTTTAGGAGGGCTCTTAATTTGGAAAGTTGTAAAAGCTGTAATTCGATGATCCTGGTCCCATTTAGCTTGGATCCCCATTGAGTTGAAAGCATTGAACACATCTGATTCTGGGCTTGGCTGGATCCACGAGAAGGGAGCTGGTGAAACAGGTTGCTTTGGTCACAGTTCACACGGGTTTTAGGAACGAAAGAAAAACCGATCCGCTTTTATTGGCCATTCGGGTTTCTATTGCGCTGTATTCTGCAGCGTGGAGCTCCCTGATACAGCAGGAATGATATTTCAGATTGCAATCGGCTCTGTGGAACATTTAGAATTGATCTGAAAAGCCTTCAATGAGACCTTGAAATGACCCCGATAGAAATCTGGACAAAGAGCAAGGCTTGCTGAGACTGAATCAAATAAAAATGGGACTGTTTATTTATCAGTTCATTTATTTACATAAACAGAAGAGTGCACCTTGAGGTTATACTCCTGACAAGACCAACTCAGAGTTCACAGACACTGACAAGCAGACATTGTACTGCAGCTGTGGCCAAATATCTGACATCACCTAGAATTTTAGGATTGAGACATCATTTAAAAAATATAACTATATGAACATCATTTTGATGTTTTATTTAACATCATGTAAACAAAATGATATTGCAAAACTACCGGAAGCCATAATAGTAGTACAGCATTTCAGGATAGATTTCGAAATGTCAAATTTCATGTTAAGTATATGGAAAACTAGAAAGCGGTATGTAATTCAATATGTTAATGTAACATTATTTAGCAGCTTTCATTCGACTTTATGAAGCAAAATTAGTTCAATCTAAAGGGTGACGCAAAACGTTTGGCCAGAGCTGTAATACAAATATGAGAAAGCTATGCAGCCCATGCACACAAACACACAGACACTGGCTATTTGTGCATTTTGATTGTTAATTCCACATGGACTGTTTGCATCATTAAAGTGGCCTCAAGTTACATGATCTTATTTTTTTTAATGTTTGCAAAGAGTGGTTCTTATCAAATTATTGTTTTAACTTTCGATTTTTGGATAAATCTGTGTTAAGCTGCCTTGAGTTCTGGGAGCTGCTCATCAGTTATAATTTAGGATAGATCAGACAATCTAGCCTCAATCTAGTGCACAGCAAGAGTATCACCATCAAAACAGAAGTGTCAGACCACTAGATGCTGCTGGATCTCACTTCTATCACGACGCTTTGGCTCATCCAGCCTGTGTTACACATATCTATGGCAGGCAACTTGAATTCAAGAGCTGCTTCAACGTAGCTTAACACAGGATAGTCTTTTTATTTGGGTAAAATTGTTGTTACTGTTCACTTTAAAAAAAAACAAGAACGAAGGAAGTTTAACGGCAAAACTGATGAAAAATGAAGTACCTCACAACGCGTGGTTGTTTTACATTAGTTTTTATTGTTATACTTCTATGGAGATTTTTTGCATATAAACTTACAAGAAGACAAACAGCTGTCTCCACAGATTCAGCACAACACAGGGGTGAGTTCACAAGCATAACACAAGATAAAGACAGCACCTGAGCAGTTTGTCAGAGCTTCCCATGCTTTTCCTGTGCTTAAACTAGGCTTTTACGATAGTTTTCCGTATATCCATTACTATGCTTCACTGTAACTCTCTGGGCTTTTCAATGCTTACCTGTCACTGTGCACCATTACACTTTTCTATGCTTTTACTCTAGTAAATGTTGCTAAGGGCGATGCTGTTTTACAGGGAATATTGTGGGAGGACATTCACCTCAGAACAGCGTCTATATCCCAGCTAGAAGTCTCCAACTCGACTCCAACACGTTTTGAAGCAGTTAGAAGAAACTGGATTAAAACCAGGCACGCTAGAAGCACACATCAGGGGTGTATCTCTGTTTAGAGTAAGTAGCAGGGCTCTGAAAAAATATATATATATATATATATATATATTGTAAATAGTGTGTTTGAATAATGAATTAAGTACCTGACGCTCCTGGGAGAGCCTGCCTGCTGTGTGAGATTCCACAGCTGACAATCACACACTCTCCCAGGAGCGTCACCTACCTCCATCCATAATTCCAGGGTCCTTTAAGACAGGTCGGGTTTTTTAACTCGCCTCTAACAACGGGTTAAAATCCTACTGCTTGAAATTTTATATGGCAATCAATATCTATCAAAACAGTGCAATCCCATCATTCTAGAGAACTTTACACTCACCCACACTTTTTTTCATAAACGTTGTGGTCCAGTTTCTATTTATTTAATATTTCATCCTGCTTCACAGTCCCGCCCAATCAGACAAATAAACCAATCAGCAAGCTGTATAGGTCTGATTGATGGAAACGATCCTGGCAGGAAGTAATCCCGCCACCCCAGGCTGAAGCGTGCTTTTGGTAACTAGTAAGTAAAACAATTCAATTGATTTAGCGAGGCATCATGCAATTCACACTCACCTGACATGTTGATCAAAATCCACTCATTTGTGGTTTTGAGGGGAGTTAAAAAGCATGCTTGTCTTAAAGGGGCCAGGTGGTAACCCTGCCTCCATCCCTGTTTATAAATGACCGCAACATGTGCGCAACTGTGTAGACGGGGCAAACAAAGGCAATCTTTTTTTTATTTACTTATTTTTATTTAGTAAATCGCCAATTATTTTATTATTTTCTCCCAATTTGGCATATCCAATTATTTTTTAAGGCTCAGCTCACCGCTACCACCCCGCGTTCCACCCCAAGCACACGCTGTTCTCCGACCGCTTTTTTTCACACTACAGACTCACCATGCAGCCACCTCAGAGCTACAGCGTCGGAGGACAACGCAGCTCTGGGCAGCTTACAGGCAAGCCTGCAGGCGTCCGGCCAGACTACAGGGGTCGCTGGTGAGCGGTGAGCCGAGGACACCCTGGCCCACCTAAGCCTTCCTCCCCTGGGCAGTGCTTGGCCAATTGTGCGCCGCCCCCTGGGAGCTCCTGTCTATGTTCGGCAACAGAATAGCCTGGACTTGAACCCGTGGCCTCCAGACTATAGGGTGCATCCTGAGGGCAATCATTGTTTTGTGTAGTTAACAGATTTCTAAGATGTTTTATTCCTTTATAAATTAATTCCTAACAACTTAAAACATGTTGAAGGGATTTACTCAGAAAACCAGACTGCACAGCCCTACAAGAAATAGATACAGTGACAACCAATACCTCAGGCCTTGTATTGGTTTACTATTTACTATTTCCTCTTACCAACTGGCTTCGGATGCTGCAAATGGGTTACTGCCTGACTGTATTAAAATAACACAGGACAGCTGTCAATACAAATGTCTATAGGCTTGTAAAGATAACTTGACATTTGCATAAAGGTGCACAGTAAACCAGAATTGAACATTATTTGAACTACTGTCTTATAGGATAAAAGAGATTTCTCAATGGACATGCACACGAATAGAAGTCAAATCCCAGACTTGATTGGTTGCTGAAACATTATAGACATTATTGCTCATTAGTGCTCTGAGCAAACTAAACATTCAAATAGTTCCTGATTCCCCTGCAGTGTTTACAAGAAACTATGCCTTTGCTGCACCCTCTGTGATCCACATCTCAGCAATTTCAACATAATACTGATTGCTTTGAGATTTTTGTTCACACATCCCAGGTAAATCCATGAGGGAATTACTGTGGAATGTTCGCCAGGAGAAAGAGAATGTTTCTTCTAAACAGCGCAGTGGATCCAGATCATGCTCCTTCCTGTAACAATGCTAATGATTGAATTGAGGGGCGTGTTGTGGGAACAGGGAGAGTGATTGGATACACTGGAATCTGGAGAAGAGAAATTCTTACTCCTAGCAAACGCTCCTGAGTAAATGTTGAATAATGTATTGTCCCAGAAGATGTGATTAAAATGTCAGTATTATATTCTATTTAAAAATATAACACTGCGATACGGACGACACGAGACACAGCAAACACTACGCTTTTATAAACACCACAGGGGGTTCTGTTACACTTCCCTCAGGGCTAAAGAAAAGCTTGTTACACTCATTACATATTCAAGGAAAAGAGCGTGTTTGTAAATGATTAATTATGAGGAGAATACAGTTGAGTTTGAAAAGTTCTGTGCATCTCTTAGTTCGAGTTATGTTTCAAGCTATACTGACGTTTGATAACATACTTAAGTATGTGGGATTCACAAGGTAAAACAAAGCAGTACAAGTTAGTGCTGTTAATAAATAACGTACAAATTGCTTGAAACTGACATTGAAAATACTTCACAGGGTCCATGCAAAGGTAGATCTACCAAAACAAACATGGCAAAGCGTGCAAATTTACCAAGAGTTGCTGGTCCAACATATGCTGGCCATTCCACTCCAACACTTACCCCCTGTCCCCTTTCCCTGCCGCAGCCTCCACTTTGTGCATGGGCCACTCCTCTGCAGGCATCTCCACCTCCTTCCCTGCTGGAGACCCCTCCGCCTTCTTCAGACCCTCCAATCCCCTTCCTGACTGGAGGCTATCCTTTTGATTGGCTCCCTTCACAGGTGTGGCAGTGGGGGCGGCCAATGGCATGGGTTCTTTCATCTCCACCAAGAGCTTCTTGCCCAACCCTTCCTGGACTTGGGGCTCCTTAGCAGGGCCTGTGGAATCAGCAGCAGCAGGGGCCTCCATCTTGGGTGTGGCATCTCCAGGCTTCACGAGAAGTGGCAGTGGGGGGGTGGCTTCTTGGCTTTCTTTAGCGACGGTCGCCTGTCTGTCTGCGTTGTCTGTCGCTGCTCTGTCCTCTGGTTTGGCTGGAGGTAAAGACTTGGCCTCTCTCCCTGAGATTTGGGCTCCCTCTAAACTGGGCAGCTGTGTGGACGGGTCAGCAGGGACAATGGCTGCTTCTGGTCTAGATGGCTGCACAGTGTTGGCTAAACTCTCCGTTCTAGAGCATAGGGAAGCATGGTCAAATTGAGGGGAAAGAATGGGAAAGCAGAGGGAGATGCAAGCATGCGAAAACATGGTACAGCATGGGGGAGCATTGTCAAGCACAGTGAATATTGCAGGCACTAGAACAGAGACAAAGCAGATAGTATTCAAGACCAGAGCGCCTGAATTCAGGAATCAGTCGTCGTTAGATATTCAGAATACATCTTTACTGCGTGGACTGAAAGATTTGATCTGCAATCATTTACTTCCTCAAAGCAGGTAATCACTCACTACGAAGTGAACAAGGTCTGTATTGTAAGTAACATACAACTAATAAAATAATCCAGGTGTCAGTTCAATTATAATCTAGATCACCAGAACCTATATTCAAAGATCGTGGAATAGCACCTTCTAACAAATGCACAGACAGAACATCATCACAACCAGACAAGTCATTTCCAACATTACAGCCTTCAATAGCTCAGTCAATATGATATCGCTGCTAAAAGAGAAGTTAGCCTTGACCTACAGTTACATTATGTGGAATAGCTTCTTGTAACAGAAGTCCATGCAAAGTTTCAACAAATTTGGACTAGTGGTTCTGAAGATATTTCTGAAGACTAACCCATCATTGACCCGACCAATCAAGACGTTAAAACAGGCTGAAGTGGGAATGCCCATACCAAGTTTCATCAAGACTGGGAGAGCCGTCCTCAAGGTATATCTAAAAAACGTCAGTGTGGCCTTGCGTGCATAGAGACATACCCTCCACTATAACTCCTTCAGCAAGGATAGAAACCCCTGTGATGGATATTTAAAGCACAGGGAAGCCTGGTAGAAGCCTGGTAAAGCACAGGCAAGCATGGCGATGGCTTGGAAAAGCACATGGAACTCCATTCCACTCCAACACTTACCCCCTGTCCCCTTTCCCTGCCGCAGTCTCCACTTTGCGCATGGGCCCCTCCTCTGCAGGCCTCTCCACCTCCTTCTGTGTAGGAGGCCACTCCCCCGTCTTTAGACCCTCCAATCCCTTTCCTGACTGGAGGCTCTGCTTTTGATTGGCTCCCTTCTCAGGTGTGGCAGTGGGGGCAGCCAATGGCATGGGTTCTTTCACATCCACCAAGGGCTTCTTGACCACCCCTGCCTGGGCTTGGGGCTCCTCAGCAGGGCCGAGGAAGCAGCAGCAGCAGCAGGGGCCTCCATCTTGGGTGTGGCATCTCCAGGCTTCACGAGAAGTGGCAGTTGGGGGTGGCTTCTTGGCTTTCTTTAGTGGCGGTCGCCTGTCTGTCTGCATTGTCTGTCGCTGCTCTGTCCTCTGGTTTGGCTGGAGGTACAGACTGGGACGCACTCCCTGAGATTTGGGCTCCCTTTAATCTGGGCAGCTGTGTGGGCGGGTCAGCAGGGGCAATGGCTGCTTCTGGTCTAGATGGCTGCACAGTGTTGGCTAAACTCTCTGTGCTAGAGCATAGGGAAGCATGAACACAGTTAGGGGAAAGAATGGGAAAGCAGAGGGAGATGCAAGCATGTGAAAACATGGTACAGCATGGGGAGCATTGTCAAGCACAGGTACTATTGCAGGCACTAGAACAGAGACAGGGCAGACAGCATTCAAGACCAGAGCACCTGAATTCAAGAATCGGTTGTCGTTAGCTATTCAGAATACATCTTTACTGTGTGGACTGAAAGGTTTGATTTGCAATCATTTACTTACTGAAAGCAGGTAATCACTCATTACAAAGTGAACAAGGTCTGTATTTTAAGTAACACACAACCAATAAAATAATCCAGGTGTCAGTTTGATTATACTCTAGATCACCACGACCTATATTCAAAGATCGTGGAATAGCATCTTCTAACAAATGCACAGGCAGAACTTCATCACAACCAGACAAGTCAGTTTCCAACATACAGCCTTCAATAGCTCAGTCAATATGATATCGCTGCTAAAAGAGAAGTTAGCCTTGACCTACAGTCACAGTATGTGGAATAGCTTCTTGTACAGAAGTCCATGCAAAGTTTCATCAAATTTGGACAAGTGGTTCTGAAGATATTTCTGAAGACTAACCCATCATTGACCCGACCAATCAAGGCGTTAAAACAGGCTGAAGTGGGAATACCCATACCAAGTTTCATCAAGACTGGGAGAGCAGTCCTCAAGGTATATCTAAAAAGCGTCAGTGTGGCCTTGCGTGCATAGAGACATACCCTCCACTATAACTCCTTCAGCAAGGATAGAAACCCCTGTGATGGATATTTAAAGCACAGGGAAGCATGGCAGAAGCTTGGTAAAGCACAGGCAAGCATGGCGATGGCTTGGAAAAGCACAGGGAACTCCATTCCACTCCAACACTTACCCCTGTCCCCTTTCCCTGCCGCAGCCTCCACTTTGCGCATGGGCCCCTCCTCTGCAGGCCTCTCCACTTCCTTCCCTGCTGGACGTCCCTCCCCTTCTTCAGACCCTCCAATCCCTTTCCTGACTGGAGGCTCTGCTTTTGATTGGCTCCCTTCTCAGGTGTGGCAGTGGGGGCGGCCAATGGCATGGGTTCTTTCATTTCCACCAAGGGTTTCTTGCCCAACCCTGCTTGGGCCTGGGACTCCTTAGCAGGGCCCGAGGAAGCAGCAGCAGCAGGGGCCTCCGTCTTGGGTGTGGCATCTCCAGGCTTCACGAGAAGAGGCAGTGGGGGGGTGGCTTCTTGGCCTCCTTTAGTGGCGGTCGCCTGTCTGTCTGCTCTGCCTGTCACTGCTCTGTCCTCTGGTTTGGCTGGAGGTACAGACTGGGACGCACTCTCTGAGATTTGGGCTCCCTCTAATCTGGGCAGCTGTATGGACGGGTCAGCAGGGGCAAAAGCTGCTTCTGGTCTAGATGGCTGCACAGTGTTGGCTAAAGTCTCCATTCTAGAGCATAAGGAAGCATGGTCAAATTGAGGGGAAAGAATGGGAAAGCAGAGGGAGATGCAAGCATGCGAAAACATGGTACAGCATGGGAGAGCATTGTCAAGAACAGGGAATATTGCAGTGCTTGGCAAAAAGATGGTAAAGCCTAAAGATGCATAGTAAATCATAGGGAGATACAAGCAAACGTGGTACAGCATAGAGGAGCACGGTCAGAGATGGGGAGGCATAACAAATGCTAGAGAAGCATGGTAAAGCATTAGGAAGAACAGTAACAGGGTATTCATGTGGAATCAGCCACAGTAGACGTGGATATGAGGTAGTCAAGATGCTATGCATGTTGATCGCAGCTATGCAGAACTCTCTCTCTATTTAATGAGCGTTATCTCGGAAGAATGCTGAGTGTAAACTGAACATTCTTCTCACTAGAACAGAGACAGGGCAGACAGCATTCAAGACCAGAGCTCCTGAATTCAGGAATCGGTTGCCGTTAGATATTCAGAATACATCTTCACTGTGTGCACTGAAAAATTTGATCTGCAATCACTGACTTCCTCAAAGCTGGTATTCACTCACTACGAAGTGAGCAAGGTCTGTATTGTAAGTAACATGCAACCAATAAAATAATCCAGGTGTCAGTTTGATTATAATCTAGATCACCACGACCTATATCCAAAGATTGTGGAATAGCATCTCCTAACAAATGCATATGCAGAACTTCATCACACCCAGACAAGCAGTTTCCAACATATAGCCTTCAATAGCTCAGCAAATATCATGTCGTTGCTAAAAAAAGCAGGGAGCCTTGACCTACAGTCACAGTATGTGGAATAGCTTCTTGTCACAGAAGTCCATGCAAAGTTTCATCAAATTTGGACGAGCGGTTCTGAAGATATTTCTGAAGACTAACCCATCATTGACCCGACCAATCAAGACATTAAAACTCAGGCTGAAGAGGGTCACCATGCCCTGGATGATGGCATCACAAGATACTGAGTAAGGGAATGCCCATACCAAGTGTCATCAAGACTGAGAGACCTGTTCCCATGGTATATCTAAAAAGCGTCAGTGTGGCCTTGCGTGCATAGAGATGTACCCTCCACTATAACTCCTTCAGCAAGGATAGAAATCCCTGTGATGGATATTTAAAGCACAGGGAGGCATGGCAGAAGCATAGTAAAGCACAGGCAAGCATGGTGATGGCTTGGAAAAGCACAGGTAACTCCATTCCACTCCAACACTTACCCCCTGTCCCCTTTCCCTGCCGCAGCCTCCACTTTGCGCATGGGCCCCTCCTCTGCAGGTCTCTCCGCTTCCTTCTGTGCTGGAGACCCCTCCCCCTTCTTCAGACCCTCCAATCCCCTTGCTGACTGGAGGCTCTCCTTTTGATTGGCTCCCTTCTCAGGTGTGGCAGTGGGGGCGGCCAATGGCATGGGTTCTTTCACCTCCACCAAGAGCTTCTTGACCACCCATGCCTGGGCTTCGGGCTCCTTAGCAGGGCCCGAGGAAGCAGCAGCAGCAGCAGGGGCCTCCATCTTGGGTGTGGCATCTCCAGGCTTCACGAGAAGTGGCAGTGGGGGGGTGGTTTCTTGGATTTCTTTAGCGGCGGTCGCTTGTCTGTCTGCTTTGTCTGTCGCTGCTCTGTCCTCTGGTTTGGCTGGAGGTGCAGACTTGGCCGCACTCCCTGAGATTTGGGCTCCCTTTAATCTGGGCAGCTGTGTGGACGGGTCAGCAGGGGCAACGGCTGCTTCTGGTCTAGATGGCTGCACAGTGTTGGCTAAACTCTCCGTTCTAGAGCATACGGAAGCATGGTCAAATTGAGGGGAAAGAATGGGAAAGCAGAGGGAGATGCAAGCATGCGAAAACATGGTACAGCATGGGGAGCATTGTCAAGCACAGGGAATATTGCAGGCACTAGAACAGAGACAGGGCAGATAGCATTCAAGACCAGAGCTCCTGAATTCAGGAATCGGTTGCCGTTAGATATTCAGAATACATCTTCACTGCGTGCAATGAAAGATTTGATCTGCAATCACTTTACTTACTCAAAGCAGGTAATCACTCACTACTGAAGTGAACAAGGTCTGTATTGTAAGTAACATACAACCAATAAAATAATCCAGGTGTCAGTTTGATTATAATCTAGATCACCACGACCTATATCCAAAGATTGTGGAATAGCATCTCCTAACAAATGCATATGCAGAACTTCATCACACCCAGACAAGCAGTTTCCAACATATAGCCTTCAATAGCTCAGCAAATATCATGTCGCTGCTAAAAGAGAAGTTAGCCTTGACCTACAGTCACAGTATGTGGAATAGCTTCTTGTAACAGAAGTCCATGCAAAGTTTCATCAAATTTGGACAAGTGGTTCTGAAGATATTTCTGAAGACTAACCCATCATTGACCCGACCAATCAAGGCGTTAAAACAGGCTGAAGTGGGAATGCCCATACCAAGTTTCATCAAGACTGGGAGAGCCTGTCCTCAAGGTATATCTAAAAAGCGTCAGTGTGATCGCGTGCATAGAGACATACCCTCCACTATAACTCCTTCAGCAAGGATAGAAACCCCTGTGATGGATATTTAAAGCACAGGGAAGCCTGGCAGAAGCATGGTAAAGCACAGGCAAGCATGGCGATGGCTTGGAAAAGCACAGGGAACTCCATTCCACTCCAACACTTACCCCTGTCCCCTTTCCCTGCCGCAGCCTCCACTTTGCGCATGGGCCCCTCCTCTGCAGGCCTCTCCACCTCCTTCAGTTCTGGAGGCCTCTCCACCTTCTTCAGAACCTCCAATCCCGAACCAGACTGGAGGCTTTCCTTCTTTGATTGGCTCCCTGTCTCAGGTGTGGCAGTGGGGGCGCCAATGGCATGGGTTCTTTCATCTCCACCAAGGGCTTCTTGCCCACCCTGCCTGGGCTTGGGGCTCCTTAGCAGGGCCGAGGAAGCAGCAGCAGCAGCAGGGGCCTCCATCTTGGGTGTGGCATCTCCAGGCTTCACGAGAAGTGGCAGTGGGGGGGTGGCTTCTTGGCTTTCTTTAGCGGCGGTCGCCTGTCTGTCTGCTTTGTCTGTCGCTGCTCTGTCCTCTGGTTTGGCTGGAGGTACAGACTTGGCCGCACTCTCTGAGATTTGGGCTCCCTCTAATCTGGGCAGCTGTGTGGACGGGTCAGCAGGGGCAACGGCTGTTTCTGGTCTAGATGGCTGCACAGTGTTGACTAAACTCTCCGTTCTAGAGCATAGGGAAGCATGGTCAAATTGAGGGGAAAGAATGGGAAAGCAGAGGGAGATGCAAGCATGCGAAAACATGGTACAGCATGGGGGAGCATTGTCAAGCACAGGGAATATTGCAGGCACTAGAACAGAGACAGGGCAGATAGCATTCAAGACCAGAGCTCCTGAATTCAGGAATCGGTTGCCGTTAGATATTCAGAATACATCTTCACTGCGTGCAATGAAAGATTTGATCTGCAATCCTTTACTTACTCAAAGCAGGTAATCACTCACTACGAAGTGAACAAGGTCTGTATTGTAAGTAACATACAACCAATAAAATAATCCAGGTGTCAGTTTGATTATAATCTAGATCACCACGACCTATATCCAAAGATTGTGGAATAGCATCTCCTAACAAATGCATATGCAGAACTTCATCACACCCAGACAAGCAGTTTCCAACATATAGCCTTCAATAGCTCAGCAAATATCATGTCGCTGCTAAGAGAGAAGTTAGCCTTGACCTACTGTCACAGTATGTAACAGAAGTCCATGCAAAGTTTCATCAAATTTGGACAAGTGGTTCTGAAGATATTTCTGAAGACTAACCCATCATTGACCCGACCAATCAAGACGTTAAAACAGGCTGAAGTGGGAATGCCCATACCAAGTTTCATCAAGACTGGGAGAGCCGTCCTCAAGGTATATCTAAAAAACGTCAGTGTGACCTTGCGTGCATAGAGACATACCCTCCACTATAACTCCTTCAGCAAGGATAGAAACCCCTGTGATGGATATTTAAAGCACAGGGAAGCCTGGTAGAAGCATGGTAAAGCACAGGCAAGCATGGCGATGGCTTGGAAAAGCACAGGGAACTCCATTCCACTCCAACACTTACCCCTGTCCCCTTTCCCTGCCGCAGCCTCCACTTTGCGCATGGGCCCCTCCTCTGCAGGCCTCTCCACCTCCTTCAGTTCTGGAGGCCTCTCCACCTTCTTCAGAACCTCCAATCCCGAACCAGACTGGAGGCTTTCCTTCTTTTGATTGGCCCCTGTCTTCGGTATGGCAGTGGGGGCGGCCAATGGCATGGGTTCTTTCATTTCCACCAAGGGTTTCTTGCCCACCCCTGCCTGGGCCTGGGGCTCCTTATCAGTGCCCGAGGAAGCAGCAGCAGCAGCAGGGGCCTCCATCTTGGGTGTGGCATCTCCAGGCTTCACTAGAAGTGGCAGTGGGGGGGTGGCTTCTTGGATTTCTTTAGCGGCGGTCGCCTGTCTGTCTGCTTTGTCTGTCGCTGCTCTGTCCTCTGGTTTGGCTGGAGGTACAGACTGGGATGCACTCCCTGAGATTTGGGCTTCCTCTAATCTGGGCAGCTGTGTGGACGGGTCAGCAGGGGCAACGGCTGCTTCTGGTCTAGATGGCTGCACAGTGTTGACTAAAGTCTCCATTCTAGAGCATAGGAAGCATGGTCAAATTGAGGGAAAGAATGGGAAAGCAGAGGGAGATGCAAGCATGCGAAAACATGGTACAGCATGGGGAGCATTGTCAAGAACAGGGAATATTGCAGTGCTTGGCAAAAGATGGTAAAGCCTAAAGATGCATAGTAAATCATAGGGAGGTACAAGCAAACTTGGTACAGCATAGAGGAGCACGGTCAGAGATGGGGAGGCATAACAAATGCTAGAGAAGCATGGTAAAGCATTAGGAAGAACAGCAACAGGGTATTCATGTGGAATCAGCCACAGTAGACGTGGATATGAGGTAGTCAAGATGCTATGCATGTTGATCGCAGCTATGCAGAACTCTCTCTCTATTTAATGAGCATTATCTTGGAAGAATGCTGAGTGTAAACCAAACATTCTTCTCACTAGAAGAGAGACAGGGCAGACAGCATTCAAGACGAGAGCTCCTGAATTCAGGAATCGGTTGCCGTTAGATATTCAGAATACATCTTCACTGCGTGCACTGAAAGATTTGATCTGCAATCATTTACTTCCTCAAAGCAGGTAATCACTCACTATGAAGTGAACAAGGTCTGTATTGTAAGTAACATACAACCAATAAGATAATCCAGGTGTCAGTCCGATTATAATCTAGATCACTATGACCTATATCCAAAGATCGTGGAATAGCATCTCCTAACAAATGCATATGCAGAACTTCATCACACCCAGACAAGCAGTTTCCAAAATATGGCCTTCAATAGCTCAGCCAATATCATGTCGTTGCTAAAAAAAGAAGGGAGCCTTGACCTACAGTCACAGTATGTGGAATAGCTTCTTGTCACAGAAGTCCATGCAAAGTTTCATCAAATTTGGACGAGCGGTTCTGAAGATATTTCTGAAGACTAACCCATCATTGACCCGACCAATCAAGACATTAAAACTCAGGCTGAAGAGGGTCACCATGCCCTGGATGATGGCATCACAAGACACTGAGTAAGGGAATGCCCATACCAAGTTTCATCAAGACTGAGAGACCTGTTCCCATGGTATATCTAAAAAACGTCAGTGTGGCCTTGCGTGCATAGAGATGTACCCTCCACTATAACTCCTTCAGCAAGGATAGAAATCCCGGTGATGGATATTTAAAGCACAGGGAGGCATGGCAGAAGCATAGTAAAGCACAGGCAAGCATGGTGATGGCTTGGAAAAGCACAGGGAACTCCATTCCACTCCAACACTTACCCCCTGTCCCCTTTCCCTGCCGCAGCCTCCACTTTGCGCATGGGCCCCTTCTCTGCAGGCCTCTCCACTTCCTTCCCTGCCGGAGACCCCTCCCCCCTCTTCAGACCCTCCAATCCCCATCCTGACTGGAGGCTCTCCTTTTGATTGGCTCCCATCTCAGGTGTGGCAGTGGGGGCGGCCAATGGCATGGGTTCTTTCACCTCCACCAAGGGCTTCTTGACCACCCCTGCCTGGGCTTGGGGCTCCTTAGCAGGGCCCGAGGAAGCAGCAGCAGCAGCAGGGGCCTCCATCTTGGGTGTGGCATCTCCAGGCTTCACGAGAAGTGGCAGTGGGGGGGTGGCTTCTTGGCTTTCTTTAGCGGCGGTCGCCTGTCTGTCTGCTTTGTCTGTCGCTGCTCTGTCCTCTGGTTTGGCTGGAGGTACAGACTGGGACGCACTCTCTGAGATTTGGGCTCCCTCTAATCTGGGCAGCTGTGTGGATGGGTCAGCAGGGGCAACGGCTGCTTCTGGTCTAGATGGCTGCACAGTGTTGACTAAAGTCTCCATTCTAGAGCATAGGGAAGCATGGTCAAATTGAGGGGAAAGAATGGGAAAGCAGAGGGAGATGCAAGCATGCGAAAACATGGTACAGCATGGGGGAGCATTGTCAAGCACAGGGAATATTGCAGTGCTTGGCAAAAAGATGGTAAAGCCTAAAGATGCATAGTAAATCATAGGGAGGTACAAGCAAACTTGGTACAGCATAGAGGAGCACGGTCAGAGATGGGGAGGCATAACAAATGCTAGAGAAGCATGGTAAAGCATTAGGAAGAACAGTAACAGGGTATTCATGTGGAATCAGCCACAGTAGACGTGGATATGAGGTAGTCAAGATGCTATGCATGCTGATCGCAGCTATGCAGAACTCTCTCTCTATTTAATGAGCGTTATCTCGGAAGAATGCTGAGTGTAAACTGAACATTCTTCTCACTAGAACAGAGACAGGGCAGACAGCATTCAAGACCAGAGCTCCTGAATTCAGGAATCGGTTGCCATTAGATATTCAGAATACATCTTCACTGCGTGCACTAAAAGATTTGATCTGCAATCACTGACTTCCTCAAAGCTGGTAATCACTCACTACGAAGTGAGCAAGGTCTGTATTGTAAGTAACATATAACCAATAAAATAATCCAGGTGTCAGTTTGATTATAATCTAGATCACCACGACCTATATCCAAAGATTGTGGAATAGCATCTCCTAACAAATGCATATGCAGAACTTCATCACACCCAGACAAGCAGTTTCCAAAATATGGCCTTCAATAGCTCAGCCAATATCATGTCGTTGCTAAAAAAGAAGGGAGCCTTGACCTACAGTCACAGTATGTGGAATAGCTTCTTGTCACAGAAGTCCATGCAAAGTTTCATCAAATTTGGACGAGCGGTTCTGAAGATATTTCTGAAGACTAACCCATCATTGACCCGACCAATCAAGACATTAAAACTCAGGCTGAAGAGGGTCACCATGCCCTGGATGATGGCATCACAAGATACTGAGTAAGGGAATGCCCATACCAAGTGTCATCAAGACTGAGAGACCTGTTCCCATGGTATATCTAAAAAGCGTCAGTGTGGCCTTGCGTGCATAGAGATGTACCCTCCACTATAACTCCTTCAGCAAGGATAGAAACCCCTGTGATGGATATTTAAAGCACAGGGAGGCATGGCAGAAGCATAGTAAAGCACAGGCAAGCATGGTGATGGCTTGGAAAAGCACATGGAACTCCATTCCACTCCAACACTTACCCCTGTCCCCTTTCCCTGCCGCAGCCTCCACTTTGTGCATGGGCCCCTCCTCTGCAGGTCTCTCCACCTCCTTCAGTTCTGGAGGCCTCTCCACCTTCTTCAGAACCTCCAATCCCTTGCCAGACTGGAGGCTCTCCTTCTTTGATTGGCTCCCTTCTCAGGTGTGGCAGTGGGGGCGGCCAATGGCATGGGTTCTTTCACCTCCACCAAGAGCTTCTTGACCACCCATGCCTGGGCTTGGGCTCCTTAGCAGGGCCCGAGGAAGCAGCAGCAGCAGCAGGGGCCTCCATCTTGGGTGTGGCATCTCCAGGCTTCACGAGAAGTGGCAGTGGGGGTGGCTTCTTGGATTTCTTTAGCGGGTCGCTTGTCTGTCTGCTTTGTCTGTCGCTGCTCTGTCCTCTGGTTTGGCTGGAGGTGCAGACTTGGCCGCACTCCCTGAGATTTGGGCTCCCTTTAATCTGGGCAGCTGTGTGGGCGGGTCAGCAGGGGCAACGGCTGCTTCTGGTCTAGATGGCTGCACAGTGTTGGCTAAACTCTCCGTTCTAGAGCAT